>JARHVA010000749.1:3332500-3375000 GCA_037957365.1 Torreya grandis
ATATCCATTTCATCATTTCTAAGAGAAGAGAAGAAGAAGAGATATATATTTTTCATCTACTTATCCACCATTATACTTGAGGAGTATAGCTTAGGGTTTCATAATTTCTTTGGAGATATATATCTTATTTTATGGAGAATTATTTTAGATGAATTGATAGGTTGTGTGGCCTAGAGATAATTTATCCTTATCATCCTTACATAGCACAACAACCTCTTATGAAGCACCTTGGCCAATAAAGATATTGAGGCTCAGGAGGCTCATCTTCAAAGGTAAATATTCCTAATTTTTCTCTTCCTTTGTAAGAGTAGATATATATGCATTTTTACTTCTCTTTCATGCATTAGGATTCTGTATACATTGACATGATTATATGTCTTATATTCATGTTTACTTTTAATGTTTATTACCCCCACTTTGTAACATAAACTCTAGTGATCACTATATTAGACTTTACTTGTTATTAGTTTAGTGAATATGAAAACATAGGACCTAGTTAGGGTTATTGTATAGTATTTCTTTATTGGAGGATTTGGAACCCTCCCTAGTGATATTATTTTGGTAGGAAACCCTTTGGCTAGGTCTACAAGATCCATATTTGTCATGTCCCCAACTATCTAATATGTTGATAATTGAAAGTGTAAGTAGGATTTATCTTCTTTGAGATAGGATTGATTTATATATCAATTGCATTTCCCTTTGGATACATTAGGCACTTTCTCATTTAATCATTCATCCTAAAAAATTTGTTAAAAGAGACTAAGTAAAATAAGGAAGCCAAATACTAAAATAAAACCCACATACTTACCAAAGGAGATTTAAAAAGCACCACATAAGACTCTAGGAGACTATGACTAGGATATTAAGACTCTGGGAACTTCAAAACAAGTCCAAATATATATATTAGAAAGTTAACACAATAAAAATATTCTAAGTGTGAAACTACATTGTTCTTCTTAAGGTGTAATGAGGATATACTTAAACTCAAAAGTTCCAAGGGAATATTAATAGGGATCAATTATTATTATGAATACATTATATTCATGGAAAAATTATGGTGAAATATAAATTCAAGGACTCTTAGAAAATGATGTTGATAAAAGAGAGATTGAAACTCTAGGAATCTCAAATTTGATCAACTTCAAAGAGGGTTCCCCACTTCTCAGAAGAAGGGGTGTTTTAGCCAAAAAAAAATACATTGTATGGAAGTATTACCATAAAAATTACACATCAAATTATTTCATAAAGTATTTTATTATACATAACCAACAAATGACGATCCTTTTATATATTGTAATTTGACCTAATGTACTAACAAGAATCAATCACATTCATAGTTGGAAGATCATTATATCATTTATACATCACAAACAAATATATGAGATCAAATTCATACATATTATGTGGGATAATAAAGTATTTAAATTAAAAATAACCAATCTTAGCATATAAATAAACTAAAAAAATGAATCACATGCTAATATAGATCAACCAAAACCTATTCCTAGTTTTCCTTTAATGATGAATTCAATAAATCAAAATGGCATGGTCATAGATTATTATGATAGTGATTATTATTATATTAAAATGGTATATATGATACATTATCAACTATGTAATTTAAATTTCAATCCTTCAAATGAATATTTATCTCATACTTTGTTTACACATATTGGAGATTGAGAATATAATGATAATTCATATAAAATGAAAAGGGATAAATAAAAAATTCTTATTCAAGCACAAATTTCCAATGGAAAAATAAATGCAATAGAGAAAAACCATCGATACATTCTAAATGCAAATAATAGTTGACATATTATCTCACATTAGGCACATGCGACACTAACAAAGAATGAATCATAAATTTCAATAAATAATGAAGATATATAATATATAAAATCTCCAACATCATTACAAGAAGCAAGTATTCAAGAAAAACCAAGAAAAATATTTCAAATATTACTTGATCATAATATCATCACATTACCATATACTAGATATTTAGTCATGGATGTATCTCACATTAAGAAGGAAAATCATATTGTGATTATCATTGAATCACATGACATGGCATATATCAATGTGACACATTACAAAATAAGATATAAAAATAAAATAATGAAGGCATTATTAAGATAATACATAATAAAAAAGAACCATTTTTATCAAGTTATTAAAATATTCCATTTGAAAATATAATAATAAAAAATCTTCCATGACTGGAAGATTTGACCATTATTGATAATTATTGGTATAGATTATGCAAAATAAATAGACAATAAAACTTCACAAGATAAATTTTATTCTCTATTATTTGATTCATTTTAAATGATTTATTAAAATTAGAGAGGGATATTTATACATTATTTATCTCCTATATAAGAGGAGTCAAAGCATATTTGTTATCCCCTAATATCTCTCTCATCACGTTTATCTCTCCACCTTTATTCTCTCAAACATTCCCACATATGTGAGTTGTTTCTAACAACTCACTTAAACTAATATAATATTATTATCAAATAATTCACACACTAACATTAATTTCCTAACATTACCCCTTTATTGTGATCATGGGATAAGAGAAACATATCGTACAAATGTTGCTTCTTGAAAACATGACTTAGACTAGGTGTGCTCCATAAAGTTGTCTTGTAACCCTCAGAAGGGTGTAGTATTGCAAAGCCTAATTTAAGGTTCATGGGCCTTGGATTATTTATACCCTATGGGAATTATCCTAAATGTGATTGACTAAACCTCAAATTATGTATCTAATTTGGATTCATTAAGCTCCTACACTAGTTAAATAGTAACACATATTGAGTTACCTCAAAATATTCTCTTCCCCTAAAGAGTCAAATTATTTTAGCATACATATCTTTATAAAATGTCAATAAGGGTTTATTAAACACACAAAACAAACATTAAAATAAGAAAAAAACATGTGATTGATATAAAAATTGGATCCATTTATAGCAACCCCATCACTAGAGGTTGATGAGAGGATGTTGAAAGTCCTCCTTATTCTATTGTTTCCATCCTCAAAATTTATTCTACCTAAAAAAAATTAATTTGAGGCTCCATTTTAGAATGACCGCCATAATATGGATATCATGTACAAGTGATAATGTGACCAAATACAATTGAGGTAGTTATTATTATTATTATTATTATTATTATTATTATTATTATTATTATTATTATTATTATTATTATTATTATTACACTAATTTAAAATATAATATGACCCCTCTCAAAAAGTAGTTATTCCCTTTTAATTTCTCACCACTATATAAAAGACTCCCCTAAAAAATTTTGAACACTAATAATTTATCAAATGCCTCCACTTTTTAAAAATATTTCACCTTGAATATTTCACCACTTATAATTTTATACCATTTTGAGTTTTAATAATTTGACCTATAATTAAGTGAGAGATTTAGATAGAAATTTTATGTGTTTCTTTAGTAATTCAAAACAAAAATCCACCTTTTTATAAAACACCATGGGTCGTACATATTTAATCCAATGTGTTAATTTGGGAGGAGAAATAGATGGTAGATAACATGAATACCTATTGGATATAGGTGTTGATTTGGTGGTAATATGGTGCAATTGCTTATCTAAATAAAGTCCCTAGCATTGTTGAATGATCCAATTTTAACAAAAAAAATCCACCAATAAGAAAGTCAAAGCTTATGGGAATAGCCTGAGTGATAATTTAAAATGTTGACAATCAAAATTCATGTAACTAAAAACTCACCAAATCATACATAATCATTCTATAGGAATAATTAGTATCATGAATAGTTGTTGGATATTTCCATCATCCAAGAGAGACTTAGAACATGGTGGTTATAAGAGTAGACTAGACACTTGTCAATAAAACTCTAAGAAATGTTGCATAATAGATAAAATGATGATGAGTTTAAAACCAATGTATTTTAAAATGGGGTATATATTAATACATGAATATAAATATGCACATAGAGTAAGGCAAAGCCATATTGACCAAAAAACATTCACCTTCTAGATATCATGTGAAAATAAAAATACCACATGTCATGCAAAATGGTTTCAATAGCATGAAATGGTTTTGGGAGAGTGGAGATTATCTACATTGAAACTACGAAATGAATATAACACATGAGTTTTTTTTCCCCACCCCAATGTTAGATGATAATAAAAATTCCAATGTAATTTAGCAACCCATTATTTTATCAAATTTGGGATTTATGTAAAAATCTAAGTGACAATACTACTATAAAAAATTAGGAGAATAATATAACAATAAAATCATTCACTGATTTGGAGTTATTGTATTCTATAAAATTACTAAAATAGTAAAATTTAATGAGAGAACAAATATTTAACTATAAATTATATCTATGGGAGGAATTAAAGATTGAAACTTGTATTTTAGGGGGATTTAGTAATGGAAATAGGAATCAACAATTGGATTTGGGCCATAACAATAAATCCATGGGAAGGAAACTAGACAAGTGGCACTTATATCCATTTTTTAGTGCTCCTAGCTAATTTTAGTGAGGAAATCAAGGTTTTTAGGTTATATGTGTCTTCATCTAGAGATCATGTATCTGGTGTGGGAGCTTACAATCACTTATGAAGATAAATGTATGACTAATTTTCCTTTAAAAAACCTAGCTCCTTAATATTTGAATACCAATACAAATAATTTAGGAAAAATGGATCAATGGTTGAAGTTTTTTGAGACTCTAACACCCCATGTGTTGAGCATTGCCTACATATCAATACTTTGAAGAGAGATCAAACTTCATGTAGTTCTCCCATGATATGATGGTGTTTGAATAACTAGTACAATACGATAGGTGATGGTGAAATATAAATGTAATTAATCATCTTAACCATGAATTATTACCTATATAATGTATTTATACTTTAGATTTGGGATAATAGAGTTGTATGCAATCAAAATTGGGAGAAATAGGTACTTTGCTCTCAATGCATAATCATGATTTTGGTGCTTTTCAATGTGGAAGTCTGTTATATGAAAAATGGTTTAAAATGTATTTATTTAATCATATCATTGAAATTAATTTTAATGGGACTCATTAGGCACATAATCTAACCATCCTATATCTTTTTATTTTGTAAATTAGCCATTATTTGGTGGGAAAACAAGAGAGCAGTCAAGGACATTAAAGTGGTGTGTTATTGTCCCCTAGGTAACTCTTATCCAATGGGTGATTTAATCATGATGAGAGTTGTGTATAACATAAAGGAAGGCCAAGGTTGATAATAATAAGTATGAGTACATTTTGGGGTCATTTATCAGCTTAGAGGAGTGTGCAAGGTGATCTAAAGTGATCAAAAAGGACCCCAAGATAGGTCTAGAGGTAAGTGTGTAAGAGAGTGGTCACAGGTGCATGGTTTTAAATTAAATTTCAATTTATGTGTTTATATTTTTTTAATTTTATTCTAATAATATACAAATTATAATTACTAAAGTAAAATTAAAAAGTGTTGGAGGTATAATCATTGAGAGGGGGGTGAATTAATGCTGCAAGATATTTGAAATTTTAATTGTAATCCTTTTAAACTCTTAATAAAAGACCACAATCATTCATAAAGCATAAAATATATTCATAACATTGAATAAGAAAGATGATGAAATATCACACACACAATACAAGATTTATGTAGGAAACCCTCTTGGAGAATAAAACCCACTCTCAAGCCTATAAACACATAGACTACTTGTCCTTTAAGATGATTGCAAATATGAGACATTTTAGTGAATCACCCATTTCATAAGGATCACCCACCCCTAAGTATGAACAAGCACCCACTTGTTTTTATATGTTGAGTACCCACACAACACCTATGAAATCAATAGCTCCAAAACTTTGATTACCTTTCAATCTAATTGGAGAAACAATGTTTAACCCATCTCTTTCAACTCATAACACACACTCAAACTTTCTCATACAAGAAATAAATACAAACACCCCTTTTGGATCACTCTAGGATTATTTTCTCATCCTAAATATATTATGTACTTTATTCCATCCACTGATCACACTCTCTCTGATCTCTTTCCTTCATCTTTATTGTATGCTCTCTCAACACATATACATACGAGTCTATAAACCATTACCTTGGTCTCCACTCTTTATAGAGTCTTCATGAATATTATCTTATTGGTTGGCCATAAGACTTGCCTTAAACCTTAATACTTCTATCATGATAACACATATCTCAATACCATCCTCATAGGTTTTCCATAGCATCCATGGGTCATACTTAAGAAACTACACATTTTAATTAGGATTTAGTATCCCTTATAGTCTCATGAAGACTTATTACCCTTTTTAGAACTTAATCAAGGAAAAAAAGAATTAAATATAACTTTTAAATACATGGGTCCACTCCATATGATTTCTAAATATATTTTTAGGTGATTTATCCCACAAAAACACTCTTATTCTAAAGCATAATTCACACAAACAATATTATGTACACATAAATACCATGAATGATCATATAGTCAATTTTTAAGATCCATAAATTTTACTATACAAATATTCAAACTTTATAATCAAATTATGTATATGCACCTTGAAGTCCTCTTCAAATTTTATTTTTACATCACCATGAAATTCATCTTGGATCAAAAGATATAGCTCAAAAAAAACATACTAGTTTTCCTTCATTAATTTGAAAATTCAAATTCCAAAAGTCACTATTTAGATGCAAAACATCAATCACTTTAACCTCATCTAGTGCTCCCTAAAAACTTTAGACAAATATTCACCATCGATCTCCTTATGAGTAACCTAGTCTTTACCTTGCAACACTCACCATTGATCTTTGATATGAGCTCACATGATTGTGCCATTTAGTAGCTTTACATGCCTTATACACATTTGACTATTTGATTCAATGCACTCCATCAATCTCCAACTATATGATTACCCATATACTATTGATCTTTTGTCAATTTAACAATAATAAGACATGTGTCACTAGCATGTTCAATCTTAGGAACCTTTGAAAATTTAAATTCACATGCACCATTGGATCACTAATGATAAGTGTATGCACTCCATTGGATCCTTATCTAGTTAGATAAATTTCTCACCATTATATCTTTGATCTGATTCAATGCTCATCATAGACCTTTGATATCACAAATTTGTCTAAGTATGGGAACTTAGTAAATACTATTTGAGGATCCTAATTTTCACCTTAATAACTTTTTCTCAGATGAAAATCATGACCTAAAATTTGAACCATATGAAATTATTTCATAGGATAATCAATAAATGTATCAAACTACTCCTTAAACCTTCACGTGTGTGAAATATACCATCATCAATTTACTTACTCAGCTTTATCTATCAAGATGACTACTTGAGCTTAAACATTCATATGACTATTTTGATGAATTCCATTCACTTCCATAATCATTATAAGAACTAGTAACATCCCATAGGGTCTCTGTAACATGTCCATACCATCAATATAATCCATTAATTACCTCACTAAGTCAGAAACTCTCCAAACCATCAATCTGATCACTTTATCATTAATGCACTAGTACCACATGATTTTTTTGACATCAATGACAACCAAACATCAATGACCATGCTCTAAAATCTTCCCCTTTTTCATTGATGGCCAAACACCCTCAAAATTAATTCTTACTCAATTTAACATCTTAATTTTGATCTTTCTCCCCCTTTGACCTTAATGACAAAGGGTCTCTTCCTCAACATGCCAACAATCATTCCTCGACATCATGTATGCATCTAAATAATATTTAATATGCTCAAGATACTTACATACTTTTAATAAAATGAATCAATTACTACCCCTTTGAGATGAACTAATCTAAACTTGGATTTATCTAATCCTTGGACCTAAAAAACTACTCACAAAGCTTTAAAATATCCCCCAACATCATGTTCCATCTTATTTCATATGTTATTTGACATAAACCAATCTAAATTTGGAATTTTATAATACTTGTACTTGACTACCAATATAACTCATAATCTCTCTTTACTCATGCATGAAGATTCAATACCTTGTCAAAATACATGACTTGGTTTGTTCAAGTCATCAAGTTAATTTTATCAAATTCAAAACTGTAGTAAACATCTTCATACTTCTATCATGATTGAAGCATCTTCACATATACTCCCCCTCACATCATGCATAGCTTCTTCAAGCCACTCAAGCTAACTGAGTTAGCTTGCCCTTACTCTATGGAATACACAAATTATAATCTACAAAACTCTGAGACCTTCATGATATCAAAGATAGACATTCTCTTCATACTTCATATCAACCTTGTCTTTAGTCTTCATTATTTGATCAATCAATTTAGAAATTAATAAGATCTTACCTTTAGGACCAAAAAATCTTGAACACACCTTAATAAAATTTGAACAAGATCAACATACCTTTTTATGAAATAGAATATCTTGATAACTCACCATCCTTGATCAGACACTTATAAATCTCCATTCTTTATCTATAGACCTTTCTTGTCCTGTAACATCAACCAAAACTCAATTGGCATCCACCATGCTTTCTCTTGCTAACAAGTGTTTCTTTGAAGTCTAGATAGAGACACCATAACCCAAAATGTCTTAAAATAATGTGAAATCAAGATTTGCCCATAACTCCTCATATTCTTTCTCCTCTTTGGTCATCTGATACTGGTAGTTCTTATTCTTCTTCTTAGGCTTAAGATAATAAACATGATCATCCACTACAATATTTTCGTTTTCTTCTAAAATTGGATTGATAATATATATAGACAATAAAGATTCATAACATACCTTTTCAATTGAATAAAAAAACTCATCATTAAGCATTGAAACTGATGTTATTTGCATAAAACATGCTCAACAACAACATACACACCTTAGGACTAGCCTCAACTAGCATCTTGGTCTTCTCCTTGAGCTTTTTCTCTTCATTCACAAAATGAGTAGACAATGAGAGATCTTGGCATTCTTCAACCTTTGTAGCATTCTCCACCACAAAAAATAAACCACTTGGACCTATAAAATCATCATGACTCACACTTTCCACATTTTGTTTCCATAAGTTAACTTATATTCTTACTTGCATTTTAGGAGTCTGATTAACTTATTTTGACTTGATGGCATTTTCTTGCATAACCTAAAAATGTGACCAATCTTATCACAATTACAACAAAACATTCTTTTTGAATTGAACTCATCTTGACTTACCTGATTTAGATAAAATCTTGTAATGTGTCCTATGTCATAACAACTGAAGCACTCAACTTTGCTCATGTTATTTGATTGATGATTCCATTCATTCTCAGTAGGTCTTCTACACTCTTATCCCTATAACCAAATTGATTACAACTATAGCAGTAATAATTGAAATTTGCATACCTCATGGCATTTGGTTATCTAATCTAATTTATCCTCATTATAACAACACCTTCATTCCTTAACTGATGATAGATCTTCAAAGCCTGATTGTCTTTGTTCACATCATCCTTTATCTTGTTTTGAGTTACATGATTTTATTCTTATTTGTATCTAAGACCATTTATATCACTTCCATGCTTTTGAATACTCAAAATATTGTCAAGATCATTTGAGCTCTTTTCAAACTTCATAAATTATTTCATCTTACTAAATGTCTTTTCTAACTCAACTTTCAATGACTCATTTACAATCACATACCTTGAGAACTCATCTTCTTTAGTTTTTAGACTTATAGACAGGATTTCCAATTGACAACTAAGATGCTTGAATATATCTTTATATTATTTTGTGTCTTCATTCATTCTTACCTCAAACACACTAAATTGATCTTCATAGTCCTTGATTTGAGACTTCATCTTCTTATTAATCTTCTTCTTAATCTTCATTTATTCATGAGCATTCCTCAATTCAGTCTCATAGTCCTTGTATTATTCATTATTTGTATCACCCCAAGTAGACATTTTTTTATATGAGAAAATTCCTTTCTTAGTTATGTATAAGACTTCATCTTCAATATCAAACTCAAAATCATTGTCTTCACTCTCATATAATGAGTTGTAATCTTTATTGGTGTAGAGACTCTTCTTGTTGTCATACTTTCTGAATCCTTTGTTCCTCTTATCAGACCTGAATGTTTTCTTTCCTTAATCTTGGATTTTACCATGCTCTTCATCATCATCATTATTATTATTATTATAAGGTTACATTTTAGAAAAGTATCATACTTCACAATTAAAACATTTGAAGGGTAGTTTACCCTTATACTTCCCTGAGTCTATTTTTAATTTACTTGTAGATAAATATATTAGTTCATCATCAGATATCTCATTATACTTGACTTATTTACCTTAATTTATTTTCTTATTTGGATTCATTTATATCTTGAATGTTGCTTCCTCATTTGGTAGTTTATCATCATTGACTCTCAACTCATAGGCAATAAAAATGTCATGCAATTCATCCATCTTCATCTAAGTAAGATCATGACTTTATTATATATTAGACACTTTAGAATAAAATTTAAGGGAAAAATACCTTAATACATTTTGTACTATATTATATTCTTCAATATTCTCTCCAAAACCTCTAATAATTTTCACAATCTCATCAACTCTCCATAAAAAATATAACACATAATCTTCTTCCTTCATTTTGAGACTCTCAAATTATCTTCAGTGAGTTTGTAACTTGGAAAACTTGACCTTTGAATCAAATATATAAATGATCTATAATTTATCCCATATCTCTTTGGAAAATTTATAATGGATTACCTTGGTGAAATCAGTCTTTGAAAGAACACAAGTAATGACATTCATTGCCTTAGAATTACTCTCACATAGCTTCTTATTAGTTGCACTAGTTTGAGGGGTTAAAGGGGCTAAATATGCATCCATAACAGATTGCCAAATGTCAACCCTTATTGACATGATGTAGGTCTTCATTCTCACACTCCAAAAAACATAATTAGACCCATTGAACATCAATGATTTCTTTGTATATAAACCTTGCATCTGTTGACTTGACATACTTTAACTTAGATCACCTTCAAGTGGTTAAAATTACAAAGAAAGTCTTGATCTAATACTAATTATTAGAGGTACCATCACTGAGATGGGTGTGAATCAAGGATGTAAAATATTTCACACCCCAATTTTAATCCTTTCAAACTCTTAATTAATGACCACATGCATTCATAAATCATATAATATGTTCATAAAAATGAATAATAAATATGACTCAAGATCACACACATAACACAAGATCTATGTGGGAAACCCTATTGCAGAATAAAACCTACTCTCAAGCTTGTAAACACATACACTACTTGTCCTATAATATTACTTAAAATAAGAGACCTTTTAGTGAAGCACCCACTTCATAAGAAGAACCCACCCCTCAGTATGAACAAACACCCACTTATTCTAGATGTTGAGAATCCACACAACACTTATGAAATCAACAACTCCAAAACTCTAATTTCCTTTCAATATGATCAAAGAAATAATGTATAACACCTCTCTTTCAACTCATCACACACACTCAAACTTTCTCATACAAGAAATGCATCCAAACACTTGAATCAATCTAGGCTTCTTTTCTCATCCTCAATCTACTATGTACTTTAGTTCATCCACTGAGCACACTCTCTCTAATCTCTTTCCTTTTTATATATCTTATGCTCTTTCAATACATGTACATACAAGTATAGAAACCATTACCTTGGTCTCCACTATTTATAGAGTCTTCATGAATATTATATTCTTGGTTAACCATAAGACTTGCCTTAACCCTTAATACTTATATCATGTTAACACATAGCTCAATACCACCCTCACAAGTCAACCATAACATCTATGGGTCACACTTAAGTAGTTATGCCTTTAAATTAGGCCTTATTATCCCTTATAGGTCTCATGGATACCTATCACCCTTTTTAACACTTCATCAAGTAAAACAAGAACATAAAATCACTTTCAAATACATGGGTATACTCCATATGATCTATAAGATATCTTTAGGTGATTACTCCTATCGAAACACTCATATGCTAAAACACAATTTACTCAAACAATATTATGTACATTGAAACATCACGAATGAATAAATAGTAAAATTTGAATATCCATAACTTTGATTATACAAACATTCATACCTTTTACTAGGTTCTTTGGATGTAACTTGAAGTCCTCTTCAACTTTGCTTTTTTACATCACCATGCAATTTGTCTTGGATCAAAAGATATAGATAAAAAACTACAAACTAGTTTTCCCTCATTAGTTTGAAAATTCAAATTCCAATGGTCACTATTCATATGTTAAACATTGAGCACTTTAACCTCATCTCATGTTCCCTAGAAACTTTAGACAAATATGCACCATTGATTTCCTTAGGAGTGGCCTATTCTTTATCTTACAATGCTCACCATTGATCTTTGATCTAAGATTCCATGATTATGAACTTTAGTAGCTCTATGTACCTTTTACACATTTTACTATTTGGCTCAATACACTCTATCAATCACCAACTATATGATCACCCATATGCCATTAATCTTCTGTCAACTTAATGAGATTGAGACACATCTCACTAGTGCATTCAATCTTAGGAACCTTTGACCATTTGACTTCACACATACTATTGGATCGCTATTGATAAGATTACATGATCCATTGGATCTTTATCTAGTTAGATACATTTATCACCATTAGATCTTTGATCTGATTCAATGCTTGCCATAGATCTTTGATATCACAAATTTGGCTAAGTATGGGAACTTAGTAAATACTATCTGAGGAGACAACTTTGTACCTTAATAGCTTTTGTTATGTTAAATCTCATGACCTAAAATTTGAATCATATGAACTTATTTAATAGGATAATCCATCCATGTATCAAACTAATCCTAAAGCCTTCATGCATGTGAAATATACCATCATCAAGATGATTACTCATCTTTATATATCAAGATGAATACTTGAGCTTAGACATTCATATGACTATTCTAATGACTTGTGTTCACTTTGACAAGCATTCTAAGCACTCATAACATCCCATAGGGTCTCTGCAACATGTTCATAACATTAATATAATCTATTAGTTACCTTACTAAGTCAAACACTCTCCAAACCATCAATCTAATCACTTTGTCATTAATTCATTATTACCACATGCTCTCTTTAACATCAATGACAACCAAACATCAATGACCATACTAAAAAAAATAACGTGTATCTAAATTTACCTATGAAGAGGAATCTTGGATGTAGGACATAATGTTAAATTGTGCTCCATGTAAAAACCTGTAATGAAACATATGTAATATCAATATTTACTTAAGATGAATAAAAAAAATGAAAGATAATAAACTAGTTAGTGATAAGGAATGAATACATCTAATTGGGTACATGAACTATTTTAATTTTATTGGTGTAAAAATTGGAACAAAACTAGTGATTGTGGTAGGTTATATGCTTATAGTTTCATTAATGTAATAATAAATTGGATTGGATTGTGCATGAACAATCCTCATTAATAATTTGGTGTGCTTAAGAACTCAAATTATTCTTAACTTCATATTTCTCACCCAAAGTAGTGAAGTAATTTGGAATCCCTGTATGAATCCCAATAGATATTTTTGGCTAAAAAATTGGTGTAAATATTAGTGAATTAGAAAACCAACCACTATAGATGGAATAATGTTTAATTATAATATAAAAATGGTGTTAAACTAGTGAAAATACTGAGTATAATTTGGTTTTTGTTTATTCAAAATTGAGAATGACATGACTTTGTCATTCTCTCTGCAAGACAGGTGTAAAATAATGATCAATAAGGAAATAATGTGATGTGAACATGCCCCCAACTGATATCTATTATAAATAGATTATACTAATAAGTAAAATAATTGTGATTTTGATTGAAATTATGTGTTAACTTGGAAAAATATGTCATGCATGATTTCCCCCAAACTAAGTAAATCTAAGATAGAGTGAGTATATCTAAGAACTGAGACTATGAAACTATTGAGCAGTGTTCTAAGTAAATTGAGTTTTTGAGAAATTTTGGAAATGCCTATTTTTTAGGCATTTAGACAACAATGTTGGGAAGGAAAATAGAGTAGTTATCTATTATCTAATGTTCATCTCCTTTCAAAAGTGACTTTTTATGTATTTTTTGAGTCTAGGATTATGTCAACTATGTAATGTTTATTAAATAATGTTTGTGTATAAATCTAAGAAGTCTACTCTCTAAGATAAACCTCTATGAATTCCCCATCTTTTGAGGTGATTTTTTTAGCCTATTTAATAAATTAACTCAAAATAGAAAGGTATACAATTTTTTTTATGATGTAAAAATGAAAATTTGAGTAATATTGATGTTGCCACGATTTTTGAAAATTTTAAAAAATAGTGAAAATTGAATTAATTTTGGCTAATTTTGGTTTAAGTCTAAAATTTTCATTTTAAAAAAATTGGAGATTAATTAATTAATTTAATTGAAAATCAAAGTTGCAAGAAAAATGTCTTATTTCCCAAACCATGTAAATACCCTTTAAAGTGCCTATGCCATGTAAATATCTTTCAACTTTTCCCATAATTTTGTAAAAGTCTCATTAAATATTTTAAAGTTGTGTAAGTGTTTTATATTTTTCCTCGAGTTGTGATACATTTCCTATACACTTTTATAAGTCATGAATTTTTGTATTTCTAGTTTTGCATGCAGTACAATTAAAAAATCAAAAAATAATAAATTTAAATAAAATACTTTTTAATTATTTTAATTAAAATATGAAATCCACTTTTTAATTCCCACTACCATGAAATTTCCTTGGATACTTCCTTGGGTTGTGAAAAAGAGTCTCGACACTTACTTGAAACATGAAATTAAAATCTCCCCTTCCATTTTTGTGTAGTTTCATTTTTATTCTTCGTACACTATGAAAATGTTGTTATTATTTCCCTGAGTTATGTTAAAATAAAACTTATTCTCTTTAAAATACTTTGAATCCATTCAACACCATTAAAACATTTAAAATCTTCAAATAATCTTGTATATACTTATTCAACACCAAATCAAAGATAATTGTCTGTGCTTTTTTCAAGAGAGAAACCATATGAGGTTATTAGAATTGGAAGAGGGTACAATGTGTAAAATAAAAATAAGTGATTAAAATTAAATTTGTTTTGGCTATCATAAAAAAATTATACAGTGAAAGAGGAGAGAGGGTTTAATAAAATAAGAATAATTTTTTCATTTTCTTCTTTCTTCTCACCAAGAAAGATTTGTATGGTCGTATAGTCTAAGGAGAGAAAATAGATTGTAAAAGAGATGAATAAATTAAAATTTTGTTTTTATTTTCCCTTAAAAATGGAAGATAGTATAGTGCCATAGTAGTTAGAGGGAGTTAAAAGGGATATACGACAATAAATTAAAATATTTTTTTTCCTACAGGAGGAAGCCATACAATGCAAAGGAGAGATGGGATAAGTAAATGAAAATAAAAAATAAATTAGCTAATCAGATTTATTTTTGTTCATGGCCGAATAGGGAGGATGTATGGAACAAATGAGGTAGGAGAGGTCAAAATTTTAAAAAATAAAATAGTATAATTTTCTTTAATTTGTTTCCACTCATCAGGAGAGGTCGTAAGGAAATGTCATATGAAGAAAAAGGAAAATAAAGGAAAAAATAAATAATTAAATTTTATTTTGTTACCTGTTGCCATTGTATAACACTTTAGGGGAAATTAAATTCATAAATGAAGAAGTCAATAAGGATGTAAAAATTTCAAATTAATTTGATTTCTTTTTTCATGCCAAAAGTTATGCATTGCAATAAAATTTCTCCTTATCGTGTGGATTAGTAAAGATAATTAAACAAGTGGTGAAATTCATCAAATGAGATTAAAGAAGCACTGAAGTAAATTCATGGGTAAATTAGTGTTTAATTATTCTCCAAGGCCTTTTTTCAAAGGGTTCTCATGCTTCTTCATGAAATGTTATGACCTTATAAAAAGGGTGATGTCATAGTGAAGCAAATTTGCATGGGAAATGTTGTGAGTACAATTTTTAGGTATAATTAGATTTTTAAAAAATATATATTTATTTATTTGGTTAAAATTTTAAAATAAACCATGATTGTGTGAATACCTCCTAACTATCAATTTTATTGTAAAATTCATGTCTTTATCCACTACTCTTAAAAATTCAACTCCAAAAAAGACAAAGTAAGAAGTACTAGTTTTAGGGAATAATGCCTCTTTTACCATTGGAATCCAATGTGGAGAACATTTTATATTATGATCTAGGTCAGATTAACGTAGATGAATTTTGGGAGAGAATGAATGTAGTACTTAAAACTAACTTTGGCCAAAATATTTTTGATAGTGGATTGGTAGAAGCTATAACCTTTCCAATTTTAGTGTAATTTCCTAAATTGGTTTTGGTCAAAGGTATAAAAATATATTTCAAAAATAAAGGAAGTGAGAAATCCACAAGGTAAATTAGTGGCAAGCTTAACTATAGATTGTATAGACAATATGTTGTATCTTCCAAATAGAGAGTTTTTTGTGCATTTAACTCCTAATTCCTTTCAAAAAAATTGGGATGATAATAGTTTATCATGTTCTAAACAAGTCAAAAATGAATGGTTGATCAAACCAAGACACTCTTCTACATGAATCTCAAAGAATATTGTAAGATTTGACTTCAATAATGAGATAAATGATATAATAACACTATTTCATAGAATAGTGGGGATCCAAACAACTAAAAAAAAATTGGCATGGATATACAAGTTCATTTGGATCATTCCAAGGAACAAGGAATATTTCAATTGGAGATAACTAATATATGGTACAATCCATAAAAAGCTAATGGAAGAAATAAACACATCTAAATTTCATATGACTTCCTATCTTATGTACATTATTACAAGTCAAATATATTTTGATGGATTACATACGGTGGGTGACTATTAAAAAAAAAAGTATATGATTTGTATCCCCAACTTACAGTGAAGGAAAATGCTTGAAAATTCATGAGGGTAAATGATTATTTATTTGAATTTTTTATTCATTTGTTTGATAAATAAAGTTTCAAGATAAGGATAGTAGCGGTGACTACCACATAAATATCCAAATTGGAAACTTGGTTCATATAATTTCTAGCTTGTAACTATTTAAGGATCAATGGATGTGAAATTGTTCCATACATGCTCCTATGGTATGTTTGTGATAAGTGGGTATTATTGGAGCTAGTGAGATAAATTGTTAAAACATATAAGTTTTTTGACAAGTAGACACAAAATAGGTGTCAAATTTATAATTTATATTGGTAAGTACACTTATCCATCATTAATGAAAGCTAAAATAGTAGAACAATTTATGTCCCATTTCTATCTCAAAACTTTTGAAAGTAGCTTTTCATTTGATATAAAGATTTTAATTAAACATAATCTTGGGCCTTCATTTCAACATATCTCACACTTTTAAGATTACTAGATGGACTGTGATGATGAAAAAATGGTTAAAATTAGGGACTATTCATGGTTTACTGTGAAATGGATAAGCAAACTTGGCAAAACAAAAATACCAAAATAATTGGTAGATGATGAAGTCACATTGGATCCCATTTTTGAAAAGGAAGGCATTACAATAAAATCATTACCTATAGTTCATAGGCATAAGAAACTACTTCCCTCATAAGTAGAATAAGGGTATTGCTTCAAAAGAATCTCAATTGGTTAAGGAGTAAATGAATTGATGTTAGGAATATTGATTTCCCTATATCTCCTAAGGAATATGAATTCAGTAGTTTTGAGAAGCAATAACATGCTAAAATAGAGAAATCAAATGAATCAAGTCCAAGTAGAGAACTCCTAGTAACAAAAGAAACACAAGAAAAATAAACTATATAAAAGGATATTTCACCATGAAGGCTTTTAAAGATCAAGATAATAGGTTTAGGTAAAAATTTCTCCTTTTCTCCTAATCCCTTAATTTCCTAATAAGTTCTTGTTGATATATTCTCTTAGTCCTAAGAGCTTGTGGAAAATACAACTCAATAATTCCTTGCTCCTAATGACATATTACTCCTTATATCATCTATTTCCCCATTATAATAAGTCACTCTTATTTATTATTCTCACTCAAATCATGAAATACCTATTATTTCCTCTCTAAGAACTTCAATTGATGTGGTTAACAAATAAAAATAAAGAGAAGCATATTTTAAAGGTGTCATAATTAAAATAACACCTCTTTCCATCCTAGTAATGTTAGCCCCACAAATATTAACTTTTATCTCACCTCCTTCATTAATAATAATAATGTCAAATTGGGTGTCCACACTGGTAAAGAAAAAAACTTGTTGAACTTGAAGAGATTGATTTTGGGACTCTAACAATTCCAATTCTTTTTTCAAAAAATCAAAGAAATCAAGAATTGTCTCACATATGGTAGAAGATGAAAGAGGAGAAAAATATGTAGAGGTGGTGATTCATATAGTTGATAAAGCTAAATTAGATATCAAAGTTGAGGACTATCAGGTACCAATATTTAATTTGGGTAAATCTACTAGAGAAGGGATGAAGGAAGATATGCAATTGGAAATTGGCACAATTTTTTGAGAAAATGGACAAAGATAAAGTAATGAAAAATGAATTGATAGAAAAACTAGAGAAGTTGAATTCAATAATATAGAGGTTGATTAGACCAATTTTCCAAAAATTGTTTTATCAAATATTCATTTTGAAATAATGGAGAAAATAAATGAAATAGGCCAAATGGGTAATGTAGTAAAATATTGGATTGAGAGGATCATTGATCAGGGAGTTTCAATAATTATCATTGTAGTGATAATGGTTTCTTAATTCCAGTCATAATGTGAATATGTAATAAAAAATAAAAAAATATGTATATAGGTGAAATACAAAATTGGGAAGAGTTCATCCTTAAATTGATTGAATTCTCAAAATTTCCTTCTCGTAATATTATTGATGGAGTCATCTAAAAAGCATTTCTTTATCAGGGTGAGTTTCATTGGTCTACAAAATTTAGAATCCAATCACTTCAAGAATGACTCAAAAAGTTCAACAATGCAAGGTCACTTAGGAGTGACATAATCATAGAAATTGATGAAGAAATCAAAAAGTTAAAATATCCTTTTATCAATGATAAGGATCAAAATGAAAATCCTATTTTAGTAGAAGCCATGGTTGAAGTATTCGATAAGTGCTTTCATGAAGTTTTAAATCCCATTTTTTCATTTGATCATGAAATACTTCATCAATTGACCAAATATCAAATTAGTGCAAATAATTTTGACTTGATAAATATAATTTAAAATAATTTTAAGGAAATAAGAGAGTTGAACTGTTTAAAATATATTGCATACACATATATAGATAATCTTAATGAATATTTGATAAGAGTATTTATCCATATATTTGTTGACTTTCTAAAAGAAAAGGAGTTATTAACAATGCAACAAAAATATAGAGGTTGATCTCAACATTAACAAGTCCTAGTAGCAACATCATTAAATTCTAGGTTATCTTTTGATTATAAATCTTTATTTTCACACTTATTTTTGTAACTAGGTTGTATTATCATATTATATTTCCCCTTGCAAATGTATCTTGTTATTTTTACAAATTATGTCTCTTGTAATTTTTCTAACTTATTTCTTCAATTTGTATAAATTGATGATATGCCTTTGCAAGCAGTATAAAAACACCAAAACACTTTTTTCAAGTGGTGTCAAGTGTTCAACAGACTTTTACACCCTTTCAAGCCATAATTTATTATTAATGTTTTTATAACTATGTAAAAAGACAAAAAATGTGGTTATGCAACATAACCACCTAATTTATCCTATAAATACAAGCTAAACCCTCATAATAAGGGTTTTTAATAGGGAAAATTTTGAGCAAATCATTTTTGTAAAGGGAGATTGGAATTTATACTCCATGAAGATCAATACAAAGAGGTTTTTCTAAACTTTGTGTTAGTTTTTCCTTTTGAATGGTGTATGTCTACTTAAATCAATGTGTTTGATCCTCATTTTTGAATTTCTATTATTATACAATTATGTTACAATTTTTTGTCTAGAATTGTAATTGATATTTCTAAAATTAGTGAAATATTTGTGGGAATAAAAGCAATATTTTTATTATTTTTTATAAAATACAAAGGGTTATTTATTTTATCATTTCTAGATATCTCTCTGGTGTATGTTTCATATTCTTAAGGATATGAATATGTATTTTTAATGCATTGAATGAAAGATATTTATCATTTTATGTCAATTTTTCCTCTATCTCTTTTGTCAAGTCTTAGTGTTTAACTTGATAAGTTTTGTCTAAAACATTCCCTCTCTCCTTCTCTCTCTAAATATTCATTTCTAAAAATCCTTTTTCATAATTTCATGCTCAAAATACTACCCCATGGTTTACACCTTTTTGTTTTTAAATATTTATTTTTTAATAGATTTTTTGCCTTCCACTAAAGGTAGATCCACCTTCAAATAGGATATGGGCTTTATTCCATGTGTTGTTGATACGAATGTAATAATTTTTTTCCCTGATAAATTTTCATGCCAATAGTTTTTAACACCCACCATGGGGCACATGTCGATAAATTTCATGCTACCCACATTTTTATTTTGGTCCTAATGACTCTACCATTATCTCAAGGACCACTCTACCAACCTAACTTAAGCTGGGAATAATCAACTTAGAGCAATATTATGTCAAACATCAAGAAAATTTTGTAGGATTCTGATAGGGTTTCTCTACTCCAATTCCCAATTTTCCTAGTCATTTTGAATCGAGAAATTGATTGCACAAAAAGAATTTAAAGAATTCAATAATGTAGAAGAGCTCATAGAACCCATCAAATTGTTCATAACCAATAAAGTGTCACATGACCTTTTCAAGCTCTCATAATCATGATCATTATCAATGGAAGCTTTATTATATATTCATTTCTAATCTAATTATATCAAATTGAGTGTCACTTGTTCTATTTTCAAAATTAAATAATCAAAGACAAATGAGGAAAATTACCTACATAGTTACAAGAAATAAATACATAAGATAAAATAAATCTCATGAAAATTCAATAATTACAGGCCTTAGTTCTTTAACCTAATCTCAACTAGATAACTTAGACTTAGGAAGATATTTAATTGGATTTGAGAGTATTTTCTTGGGATAATAGAACTAGTTTGGCACATTTTCATCGAGTTAAAATTATAGAAGAAGAAGAATATTAGGTTATTTTGGCATAAAGATTAGAATCAATAGTTACATGAAGAAAATGATAAATAAGGCTAGCTCAAAGATATCTTCAACTTGAAATTGCACCTTAATGCCAATAATTTTCTCTTGAACTAACAAGAAAAAGATTTACTAGGTCAAGTAAGTCTAAAAGTAAAATTGATCCATTTTATCAATTAAAAGAATATTCTAGTTTTAGTCTAAAACTTAAACATCAAAGTAAAATTAGGTAAAAAAATGTCTTCAATCAACTCCTAAGAAAGATAAAAAACTTTAAGGAAGAACAATAATAGCTCAAGCACTCATTTTATCAATAATTATCACTCTATTATAGGTAATTTTCCCAACCATGGTAGTACCATGGAGAAACACTATTGGCCCTTTAGATTTAGGTAAGTTATATGATCTCCTAAAAATATCAAGAAAGAGATTTCTAAAGTTATATGGAGATGGAAAATAACACCCAGATGAACACCTCACTACATTCAATGTATCTTGCAATGTCCTTGGTGTAGAACATGAAGATGTGGTAATTAGATTATTTATTGAGACTCTTTATAATTCTACTTTAGAATGGTTATATCATATCTCCACATGATTCATCAATAATTAGGATACCATGAAAACAAAATTTAAAGGTAGATTCAAGCCTACTAAAGATTATCATGCTTTGTTAGCAAAATTGAAATAAATTAA
Source organism: Torreya grandis (assembly GCA_037957365.1). Taxonomy (NCBI): domain Eukaryota; kingdom Viridiplantae; phylum Streptophyta; class Pinopsida; order Cupressales; family Taxaceae; genus Torreya; species Torreya grandis. Next base: position 3,354,496 of record JARHVA010000749.1, read on the forward strand.
AAAGGAATATTATGAACCTATGAGGAATTTTGTGGCTAAATTCAATAAGATACTATATAAAATACTTTTAGATTCAAGACAAACATATGATAATAATAAATTCTTCTTGATTAATTCTCAATTGCCTAAAGTTGGTTATCAATTAAGAATATCTAGGGTGTTAGACTTGATGCAACACAAACATTGGATATATAAATCAAAGATGATTTGATTATGGTAGGTAAAATAAAAAAATAACCATATAAAGGAAAAACATGGGTAAGTGGTCAGAATTCTAAAGAATAATTATTAAAAAATTTGGCCAATGATATCACAACATTAAATAAGTATATTCCTCAAAATCATATAACCCCACCTTATTAAGATATACCAAGAAGCAATTTTGTGTATTTTCATGGTAATCTTCCATGATTACAATCTCCCCAACAAAATCTTGCAATTGAAGCATCTCTAAATTCTAACACAAATCCTCCAGTCAATGCTATTATCAAAACATAATAAATTTTGAATGTCAAGAAATTTACGAAGAAATAGAAAAAGAAAATTGGATTCTTCAAGAATACATAGTCAAAGAACCCGATGGTGATTCAATGATTTTTTAGAATACAATTTTGATGAAGATGATTATGAATTAAATTCTAGGCATATGAACAATCAATCCTTTGCATTTTTCACTAGAGCCTAGAATTAGAAATAACAGTATGGTGATCCACATGAAGAAGCTCCAAATGTTATCCTCTCATGATGTACTCCACTAGTGAAAAAAAATGAAAGCAACCACAAGTAATTCTTCCCAAACTATTAAAATTCCTTTTGGTTATTTGTCTATTTTTGATATAATTGATCATGTCAACAAAATCAAAATCCAAATGTCACAAACTAAATACCTAATAACATACCTAGACTAGTAAGTAGATTTATTTAAAGGCCAAAATTCCAATGTTAGAAAAGCTAATGTCAAATAAATCCTAATTAACCCTATTGATTTAAATAAAGTGAGCTCAATGACCACAACCAGTTCCAAGTCTAATAAAGTTGATCCATTTTATATTTCCTTATTCCTTAAAGGATGCAAATTTAATAATTACATCATTGAGATGGGAGCCTAAGATAATGTCATGCCAACAAAAGTTTCTCATGTTATTTGCCTGACATAAAATAAAACTTTTGGACATTATTATTCTATGGAGGCAAAGAAAGTTTTGCTAATTAGATAGATCAAGGATGTACACATGTATTTGACATCTTTTTTCCTATAAAAAGATTAAAATGAATATTTTAGTCATAGACATTCTGACAACATATGGTATTATTATAGGTATATTTTTTTGTAAATAATTGGGTGGTGAAATCTAGTTGGATTTGTCGCACGCCATGATTTTAGTCAAAGGGTTCAAATAACATCTATAACTTGAATTGAAAACAAAATATATAGTACATAGATTAGATAATCCTAGGGTAGACATTTTATATGAGGATGTTGGAATTGGTAACTATCTTCTAATGATAGAAAAATATAAGGAATTTCCAAAAATTATATAATCAACCCCAAATGATATTTGGATTATTGAATTTGATGTTAGTTATTCATTAGGGGGTTTAGGTGTAGGTGTGATCTTGATATCTCCATATAAATAAATATTTCACTTCTCCTAATAGTTACAATTTGAATTTACCAAAAACATGACTGAATATGAAGTACTTTTTTAAGAACTATAGGCTTCAAAAGAAATGGGAATCAAAAAATTTAAAGTTTAGGTGACGATGAGATTGTTGTAAAATAGGCCAAAGGTTAATACCAAGTAAATAATGATCATCTAAGACATTATAGGAATAAATTATGGGATAATATATAATTTTTTGAAGTTTTTTCTATCAATACAATTCTTCATGAACACAACTCTAAATCTAATTATTTGATAATATCAACATCTTTAATGATTCCTCATGCAGATATTGATATAGAAAAATATACCATCAAACTAATATATAGTCCAAGTGTCCTAGAAAATATAGAGAATTAGAAATTTTTCAATGATGATCAATAGATTATTTCATTCCTTGAGAAATCAAATATATTCATAAATATGTATTTTGAAGGTAGTGATTCTTCATACAAAAAATATTTAGCTCACACGTCAAAGGAAGGAATCATGAATGAACATGATGAATAAGTGATTATTAAGTTGAAATGATATAAAATACTAAAGTCTTCATCTTCATGAAATAAATTTTTTTTAAAAATTATAGATTCATAAAGATTAAAATTCAAAAAAGGGAATATCAATTATTTTAATTATGAAAAACCAAACATTGGCTTCGAGGAACATCCTAAGCTTGTCAATATTAGGAAGTGTTTTTTGCTTGAAGAAAAATTAAAAAAAATTAGCCTTATTCATAAGTATATTGAATTAATAATTAATTTATACGTAGACCTTAAATCTTTTCATCCTAGATAAATGTAACATACAATTCCTCTAAAGCATGATGCAAAGCCATTCAGATAAAAATAAAGGTTAGACAATCCCAAAATTATAAGAACAATTCTTAATGAAGTGAAAAACATTATTGATGCTCACATTATCTTTATTATCCACCACTCATCATGGGTATCTAACATAGTACTAGTGCATAGAAATAATTTTGATATTAGAGTCTATGTCAACTTCAGTAATCTTAATCAAGCATCCCTCAAAGACAACTATACATTTTGTTTATCATGGATCAGGGTCTCTAAGTAATAACTAGTGTTGAGATGATTTCAATTCTTGATGGATTTTCAAGGTATAAACAAATCAAGGTTAACATGGACGACCAACACAAAACAAATTTCACAACACCTTTGGGTACCTTTGCATATAGGTGGGTGCCATTTGGATTGATCAATACAGGAGCCACTTTTCAAATGGCAATGGATTTAACTCTCAAGGAATTGAAGAACAAAATAATTGTGGTATATCTTAATGGCCGAATAGTATTTTCAAAAAAGAGAGAATACCACTATACACATTTGGATTTTTTTTTAAAAGTGTCAATTGCATGAAATTTATATTAACCCCAAGAATTCCATCTTTGGAGTCACTAAATGTAAGATCCTAGGACATATTGTTTCAAAATAAGGAATTAATATTGATCAAGAAAGGGTTGAAGAAATTTAAAAAAATTCCCTACCTACAAGTAAACTAGAAGTACATTCTTTATTTTGGAAAGTGAACTTTTTAAGAATATTTATCCCTAACTTTATTGAGATCACTAGACATATCATAGTTATGATGAAAGGAAAAACCTCTGTCAAATAGAATAATGAAGGAAAAGAGGCATTAAAAAAATAAAGGCTACTATTACTAGTGCACTAACATTGATTTATCTTGATTTTAAGGAGTTCATTATTTATTGCTATGTTTCAAATCATACACTTTTAGTAATATTGATCTAGAAAAATAAGGAAGGCATTGAATCTTTGATTGCCTTCATGATTTTTAATCTCAAATATTATGAGTTGAAATATTCTCCTCAATAAAATCATGCCTATGTATTGGTGAAATTAGTCAAACAATTTTGGTATTACATATTGTATTCACACTCTATCATAATGGCAGCTAATATGGTAGCAAAACCAATATTGACACAATTGGAACCTAGTTATGAAAGAAGAAATTGGATAACTAAGGTTTAAGATCATGATCTAGATATCAAACAAATGAAATTAGTTTGAGGAAAAGGACTATGTCAACTCATGGTATAGTAGGGAAACCTTAAGTCAAATTCTTCAACAAGTTATGATGATCAAGATAACAATAAATATCTTCTGATATTGTTTGTTGATTATACTAATGAATGGTTTTCCCACATTGATTTATTCCTAACATATGGATAATTTAATTCACACTTTAATGATAAAAAATGAAGTATGGTCAGTCTACAAGCTAGTAAATATGTCATATGGGATGAAACTCTTTTTTAGAAAAAAAACACTAATGGTTTCTTCCTAAGGTGTGTCAATTAAGAAGAACATAAAAAGTTATTATAATATTTTTATGTCCAATACCATGGAGGACACTTTTATTCCACATTAATGAACTATAATATATTTTGGTCACATTACTATTGGCCAACTCTTTTCCAAGATTCATACGAATGGGTGAGAAAGTTTGTAGCATGTCAACAATCTATAGGCAAACCTAAACTCATAACACTTCTTATTCAACTAGTGATAGTAAAATAACCTTTCAAAGAGTCAAGATTGGATTTCACTAGTGAATTAAAACCTAATTTTATTTCAAGGCACACTAGTGTCCTTATAGTAATAGATTACTTCACTAAGTGGGTGGAAGTGATTCCTGTCAAGTAGACAACTTTGGAGGTCATATGTAATTTCATTAAAGAGAACATCTTCTTGCAATATGGGATTCCAAAAAAGATAGTCAAAGATAATGATCCTAACTTTTTTTCTTAAAAAATTATTGAATTCTATTATGGGTATGTAATTTCATTGTCCCACTTAACAAACTATCACCCATAAGTAAATGGTCAGGCTAAGTCAAGCAATAAGAACATGTTCACAATCATGCACAAAGTGATTGATGAAAATAAGATAAATTAGCATAAAAATATATATAATTATCTTTGGGAAAATCACATAACACCTAAAAATACTATTGGGATGTCCCCATTCTATTTTCTATACATAATAGATGCCACAGTTTTTATAAATCTTGATTTACCTACCCTACAATTATTTAGAGCTATTGAGAATCTGAATTTTGAAAGCCCAATATTTAAAATAATTTTATACTTGAAAAAATAGGAAAAGTAAAGGGAACAAGTGGTTCCTAAAATTATATAACATTATTCCTTTTTTAAGGTTTTCTTTGATAATAAGGTGAAGAAAAGATAATTCCATGTAGGGGACATGGTCTTACTCTAGGATAGTCATAAAGAACCAAATGGAAGTCATGGGAAATTTGAATCGCTCTAGATGAATCCATTTAAAAATAATCACTTATATGGAAATATAACTTTCTATCTAGTGTATCATGATGGAGCTCATCTATGATTACCCTTCAATGGGTAATATCTCAAGTACCATTTTTAGTGAGAAGCAGGTATTCCTTTGTTTGTATATATGTGCATATAATTTTGGTTGTGTTTCCTTTTTGGTCATTCTTTTTGTCTTGTGTCATGTTAATTAATTAATTTTACTTTATATTATCTTTTTTGATCCATCTCATTATGATTCCATATCTCTCATGTAGTCTCTATCAATTCCTTTATTCAATCCAATTAATGACTCTGTAGCCCAACAAGTTATTACCACATGTATAGGAAATCCTTGTTCACCTCTGAGATTTGTTCCTTTCCAATCATCATTAATTATGGTTAGATAATTATATAATTTTATCCTTGTATTCCATTTATTAAAGGAAAGTATCATGATGACTAAAGTCAATCCTCGATCAAGTTTTTAACAAGTTTTAGTCATTCTTTGTATCTAAAGTTAATCATATAAATTTTAAGAGAGTTTTCTCTCTTTGAATTTTAGTTTCTGTGAAAACACATAGCAAAAATTTCCCTCGCATATACTATCATTTGGGATATGTGATATCATATATTATTTTGATTACCTGAAGCCCTTACATACACTATCCATTAACATGTGTTAACATTATGATGGTTTGAGTATCCATCATTTTATCAATATAGGTTCTCTCTTAGTTAATAAAGTTGTATTCAAATTTAATAATTTGTTTCCCAATACATAAAAAAATAATTTATGAGGAAACTAGATTCTAAGTTATTCCCATTTTTAGTAGTTCAAAATCCTAGTTGAAGTCAGTTGTCAGAGTTTTTGAATAAATTAAAAAATAGCAAAAAATGAATTAATTTTTGGTTAATTTTGGTTTGGGTCTAAAATTTTCAATTTGAAAAAAAATATAAACTAATTAACTAATCAATATAATTGAAAATCAAAGATGTGAACAAAACATCTTATTTCTAAAACTATGCAAATTCCCTTTGAAGTTCATGTGTCATATAAAGATCTTTCATCTCCTCCTGCAATTGTGCAAAAGTATTATTAACTCTTTTCAATATGTGCAAGTGTTTTATATTTTTCCTTGAGTTGTGGTAAACTACCTATACACTTTTTCAATTCATTCAATTTTGTATTTCTATTTTTTCCATGCAGTGCAATTTTAAAATCAAAAAATAATAAATTGAATTAAAATAATTTTTAATTATTTTGCTTAAAATATGTAATTCAATTTTTAAATCCCACTTTTGTGAAATTACCTTGGACACTTCACTAGGTCATGCAAATGAGTCTTGTCACTTCCCCAAAACATACAATTAAAATCTTCCCTTCCACTTCTATGCAATTTATATTTTATTCTCCTCACACTGTGAAAATATTGTTATTATTTCCTTGAGTCATGTTAAAATAAAACATACTCTATTACAAATATTTTGAAGACATTACACACTATTAAACCATGTAAAATATCAAAATAATATTCTATTTAATTACTTATCACCAAATCAAATATAATTATCTATGTTTTTTACAAGAGAAAAATTGTAGGTCATCATTGGAATTGGAAGAAGGTATGAATTGGAAAATAAAAAGAATTGAATAAAATTAAATTTAATTTGGATATCATAAAAAACTATACAATTCACGAGGAGAGAGGGTTTTAATTTATAAAACAAGAACAAATTTATGAATTTTCTTCTTTCTACTCACCAAAAAAGAGCCATACAGTCATAAAGTCCAAAGAGAGAAAGTAGGTTATAAAAAAGAGGAATAAATTAAACTTTTTTTATTTTCCCTTGTTAATGTAAGATCATAAGGTGTCATATTAGTTGGATGGAGGTAAATGGAGATAATAGAACAAATTTAAAAAAATCTATTTGATGAAGCTATATAGTGTAAAGGAGAGATGAGATAAATTAAAAATTAAAAAAGAAAGTAGCTAATCAAATTTATTTTTGTTCGTGGATGCATAGGGAGGTTGTCTAGTTAAAATGAGGTTGGAGAGGTTAAATTTTGAAAAAAAAAAGAGTGAAATTTTATTTTATTTATTTTAATTCACTAAGAGAGGCCAAAGGACCATGTCATATGAAGAAAAAGGCAAATAAACAAGAAAAGAAATAATAAAATATTATTGGGTTGCTTATTGAAATTGTATGATGCTCTAGGGGAAGTGAAATTAATAAATGAACAAGTCAATAAGGATGTAAAATTTTCAAATAAATTTGTCTTCTTATTTCATGCAATAAGTTGTACATTATAATAAAATTTGTCCTTACCATGTGGATGAGGAAAGATAACTGAACAGGTGATGAAATTTACTAGATAAGATTAAAGAGCACTGACAAAAATTCATGGCTAGATTATTTCTAAATTATTCTCCAAGTCATTTTTTCAAATGGTTCTCAATGGCCTCATAAAAAGGGTGATGACAGAGTGAAGCAAATTTACATAGGTGAATCTTAACATATTTGGTTTTTATCTACAAAATATTAACACACATAAAACACAGAGATAGAGAAATCTATTAACTATATTATATTCTCACAATATATTAATTATATTACATTTGAAAACCATACAAGAGTACAAATTATATAGGAAGAGTTTTTCTTGGATATCAATTTTCCTCTAAAATCTCTCACCTAAACTAACTCCCAACAAACCTCTATATTATGAATATATTATTACTAACAATATATTAAACTAACTAAATAAAAATAACATATTAACTATTTTCTATGAACATAATATTGTTATAAAAAAAAAATTATGTTAGTACATTAATAATGTGAACACATTATACCTCAACATTCACCCCTTTATGAACACTATCAATACTATCCTACACCCCCTTAATGTGAACATCGGGAAAAAAAATCTCTCATATATGCACCTATACTCATCATGACTTGGTGATTTTTAGAGGACAATCATAAACCTTACACAATGGTTTTACAAATAGTTGATCAACAATCAAAATAGTGGTTTTACAAGTGGCTTACCAAAAACCACAAAATAATATTTGATGGTTTTATAGATGGATAACCAAAAACAAATATAATGGATTTACAAGTGACTAACTAGAAACTATAAAATAATGGTTTTAAAAGTGGCTTACCATAAACCACATCATGATGTGCATTATGTATTCTAGCTCTCATGATTCTCACATTTTAGAGAAGTTACATAGGAATATACAATTCGCTTATGAAAAATGTGAACAAGGATACAACATTTGTTCGTATTTGAAATCACATTATGCTAAAAACAAACACACCACACACAACTAAAAATAAAAATACCACTAAATTAGTAAGTGGCCCCATCACTAGTGGATAATGAGAGGCTATGAAACCTCCAACCTTTGTTTCCTCCTTCCAGCTGAATAAACTACTCACTTAACTAATATGTTGATGTAGTTCAAATTCATGTTGCTTTGAAGGGAAGAGAGTCCCCCCCTCAAGATTGACACATTTAATATTTGACTTAGGACATTACATAAAATCAAAAATTCATCTTGAATTATTTTTATTTTATTTTTGACACTTTGACTTTTGAAAATAGATGACTTTTTGATTTTGACTAATGAATCAAAAAATACTTTATCATTTTTATTGGACACAAAATGACTATAAGAAAACTTATAAATTAAATTATAGACCCACATAAAATAGTAATGTAATCAAAACTTCATAAAAGACATTTTTAAGACTTTTAATAAACCCTATAATTTGTTATTGACCAAAAAAACTCTATTGACATAACTACAAATTACCTTTAAAACCTAAATTTTAAATAAAAACTATTACTGAAATACCATATATAAAAAACCTAAACCACAAATTACTAGAATTTAAATTTTAATACTAAATAAACTATAAAATCATGCTAAGATGTATTCATAATAATAAAACAAACTGAAGACTATAGCTTGTAAAGTAGGTGATGGGTGACATGATCTAGTACATACACCAAGCATAGAAGTATGGAAATAAACCAAGCAACATGTCAATCCTTGCATCAAAATTATACCAATGATGGGTACATGGAGATGAACAAATTTTAACAATCAATGCAATGTCTAACATATCCAAAATATGATATCATAACACATGGGGATCAAACAACCATATGACTCACATGTTGATGTTTTGTTAAGCCAGATCTAAGCTAGGCACATAATGATGCAAAGTTTATACATTTTTTACATAGTTTTGTGCTTAATATTCAAGCATACAGTCCATGTGGACATTCTTATGTGGAGGCTTGAAGCATGTGACTAGATCATGTGGAAGGAGCTAGAGACATCAATTTTTGTCATGAAGAACTCATAAATTAAATAAGCTTCTTATAGTGAAGACTTAGTTGATACATGATACTTTACAGTTGTAAGACTTAACTGAAGAGTCAAAAATATGCTCAATTCAATGCAAAATATGGGCTTCATTCAATAATACATGATGTATAAGAATTCAAATGAAGAGACAACAATCAATACACATTGGAATGGATGAAAGGCTAGCAATTTATCTTGAACTTAAGATCAAAACTAAAAATATCTATATCATCAATATTAATTTACCAAATGATGTCAATATCTTCCCTCCATGAGAAAATACATTTTGAGATGCAAAATTTATGCACAAAAATAGAAGGTACACATGGCTGAGTATGATTGGTATATACACATGAAATGATGAATTCATCCTTTGTCTCATTAGATCTGATTCATCTTACAAGGAATCAATGGATGCATATCTACTCCTCCTTCTATGCTAATACTATGCTTCATATAATCTTTGACACATAAAACTAAACTATGCAAAAAACACTGAGTCTTCCATACACAAGGACAAATCATGATGTAACCACCCCTTCATAAAGTCTCACAGTCCCATATCCATGGCCATTTTGATACTAGATAATAGATCTAGTTTTTATCTACAAAATATTAACATAGAACATAAAGATAAATAAATCTATTAAATATATTATATTCTCACAATATATTAATTTTGGTACATTTGAAAACCATACAAGAGTAAAAATTATATAGGAAGAGTATTTCCTATATTTGAAGAGATCAAATCTCCTCCAAAATCTCTCACCTAAACCAACTCCTAAGAAACTTCTTTATTACAAATATATTGCTATTAATAATATTTTGACTAATTAAATAAAACTATCCTATTAACTATTAACTATTAACTATGAATGTAATATTATTATAACAACAATATTTATGTCAAAACATTAATAATGTAAAAACATTATACCTCAACAAAGCTATGAGTATAATTAAATAACTTATTTTATTTTAAGTTATTTTTTAATCAAAATTTTCAAATAAACCATCATTGTGTGAATACCTATTGACTATCAATTTTCCTTAAAAATTAATGTCTTCATATACTACTCTAGAAAACCCAGCTCTAAATAAGACAAAGCAAGTATGAAGTACTAGTTTCAAGGATTATTGCCTCTCTCACCATTGGAATCTAATGTGAAGAACATTTTAGATACTAATCTAGGTCATATTGAATTAGATGAATTTTGGGAGAGAATGAATGGAGTACCCAAAACTAACTTTGGTCAAAGTATTTTTGGCAATGGTTTCACATAAGCAGTAACTTTTCTAATTTTAGTGTAATCTCCTAAATTGGTTTTGGTCATGGAAAAACATTATAATTCAAAAATAAGAGAATTGAGATATTCACATGGTGAATTGGTGTCAAGATTAACTCCAAATCACATAGATAATATGTCACATCTTCTAGATAGAGAGTCTTTTGTGCAATTAAGTCTTGATTCTTCTAAAAAAAAATTTGGGATGATAATAATATATCATGTGCTAAACAAGTCAACAATAAATGGTTGATCAAACTAAGGCACTTTTATACATGACTCCCAAAGAATATTTCAATATCTAACTTTAAAAATGAGATAAATGATATAATAACACTATTACATAGAATAGTGGGGATCCCAATAGCTAAAAAATTTCAAACATAGATGTAAAAATTCATTTATAACATTCACAGGAAAGATAATATTTCAATTGGGGACAATTAATCAGTGATGCAACCCATAAATAACTAATTTAAGTAAGGATCACATAATAATTTCATATGACTTATTATCTTGTCTATGTTGTTTCTAGTTAAATATATTTTGATGGATTGCATATGGTGGGTGACTTTGGAAAAAATAAAAATACATGATTTGTATCCCCAACTTGTATTGAAGGAAACCACTTGACACTTCAAGAGTGTAAATGATTGCTTCCTTCAATTTTTCATTCATTTGTTTGAGAAAGAAATTTTCAACATAAGGATATCAATGGAAGTTACCACAAAAATAGTTAGATGGGGAACTTGGTTTATATAATTCTTGAATTTTAGATATTTGAGGATCAGTGGATGTGAAATTGCTCCATACATGCTCCCATGGAATGTTAGTGATAAGTGTTAATTAATGGACATAGTGAGACAACTTGTTGAAACACATAAGCTTTTGACAAGTAGACATAGATTAAGGGTCAAATTCCCAATTTTCATTGGTAGGTACACTTTTTCATGATTAATTAAAGATAAAATAGTGTAGCAATATATGTCCTATTATAAAATCAAAACTTTTGAAAGAGGGTTTTCATTTGATATAATGGGTTTAATTTAACATAATCTTGGGCCTTCATTTCAATATCGCTCACACTTTGAAGATGATTGGATGGACTATGATAATGTAAAAATGGTTGAAATCAGGGACTATTCACATTTTACCATGAAATAGATAGTCAAATTGGGTATAACAAAAATACCAAAATAATTGGTAGATGATGAAGTCATGTTAGATCCCATTTTTGAAAAGGAGGGAATTATAATAAAATCCCTGCCCATAGTTCATTTTGATATAAAAAGATCTACTTCTCTCATAAGTATAGCAAGGGTAGTGATTAAAAGGAATCTCAAGTGGTTAAGGATTAAATGAATTGATGTTGGTAATATTGATTTCCCTACACATCATATGGAAGATGAATTTGGCAGTTTCTATAAACAACATGTTCAAATGGAGAAATAAAATGAAGCAAGAACAAGTAGATAACTCTTAATTATAAAATAAACACAAGAATAAGAAACTATCTAAAAGGATATTCCACCACTAAGGGTTTTAAATATAAAGATAAAAAGGTTAGGTGAAAATCTCTCCTCTTCTCCTAATCCCTCAATTTATTAAGAAGTTTTTGTTGACAGCTTCTCACAATCCCAAGAGCTTGTGGAAAATACAACTTAGTAATTCCTTGATTCTAATGACATATTTCTCCCTATATCATCTACTTCCCCACTATAATAAGTCACTCATATTTCTTATTCTCTCTCAAATCCCAAAATGCCTATTATTTCCTCTCCAAGAACTCTAATTGATGTAGTTAACAAATAAAAACAAGGAGAAGCATATTTTCAAGGTGTCACAATTGAAAGAACACCTTATTCCATACTATTAATTTTGGCCCCTCAAATAACAACTTTTGTCTCACCTCCTATAATCACAACAACATTAGATTGGTTGTCCATAGTGATAAAGAAAAGAATAAAAATTGTGGAACCTAAATAGATTGATTTTGGGACTCTAACAATTCCAATTCCTTTTTCAAAAAGATCAAGGAAAGAAAGAACCATCTCATATATGGTATCATATGAGAGATAAGAAAAATGTGAAGAGCTATAAACTCCTATAGTTGAGAAAGATAAATCAAATATCAAAGTTGAGGACTATCAAGTATCAAGAGTTCATTTGGGGAAATATACCAAAGGGATAAAAGAATATATATAGCTAATAATTGGCACATTTTTTGAGAAAATGGACAAAAATAAAGAAATAAAATATGAATTAAAATAAAAAGTGAAGCAGTTAAATTCAATAATATAAAGGTTGATTAGACCAGTTTATCTATAAAGTGTTTTGTGAAGTCCTCATGTTGAAACATTGGAGAAAATAAAAGAAATAGGCCAAATGGGTAATGTAGTAAAATATTGGATTGAGAAGATCATTGATTAGGGAGTTTCAATAATTCTCATTGTAGTGATAACGGTTTTTGAAGTCTAGTAAGAATGTGAATAGGTAAAAAACTAAAAAAAAGTATGTAGATGAAATACAAATTTGGGAAGAGTTCATCCCTAAATTGATTTAATTATCAAAATTTCCCTCATAAGACTATTAATGGAGTCATAAAAAAATTAATTATTTATCAATTTGAGTTCCTTTGGGCCACAAAATTTAGAATCCAATCACTTCAATAATGCATCAAAAATTTCAACAATGCAAGGTCACCTACGAGTGAGAATGATAAAAATTGATGTAAAAGTAAAAAAGTTGAAATGTCCTTTTATCAATGATAAGGATCAAAGTGAAAATCATTTTTTAGACAAATCCATGGTTGAAGAATTCAAAAAGCACATTCAGGAATTTATAAATTCCATGTCTTCCTTTAATCATGAAATAGTTCATAAATTGGCTAAATATCAAGTCAATGCAGATAATCTTGGCTTGATGATATACAAACTTCAAAATAAGTTTCAAGAAATAAGAGAGTTGAACTGTTCATTAGATATTGCATATAAGTATACAAATAGTCTTGACAAAGATTTGGTAAGAGTATTTCTCTAGAGATTTGATGACTTTCTAAAATAAAAAGAGTTATCAATAATGCAATAAAAAGACTAAGGTCATTCTCAACATTAACAAGTAACAGTATCAACTCCATCAAATTTTCACTAATATTTTGATTTCAAAGCTTTCTTCTCACACTTCTTTTTGTAACTATATTATCATATTGTATTTACCCTTGTCAATGTATGTTGTTATTTTTTACAAATTGTGTCTCTTATAATTTTTCCAACTTGCTTCTTCAAGTTGTGAAAATTTATGATATACCTTTGCAAGTAGTGTAAAAATACCCAAACACTTTTTTCAAGTAGTGTCAAGTGCTCAAAATAATTTTACACCCTTTCAAGATGTAACTTCTTGTTGATGTATTTAAAACTATGTAAAAAGACAAAACATGTTGTTATGCACCATAACCACCTAATTTAGCCTATAAATACAAGCTAAACCCTCATAATAAAGGTTAGGAATAGTGAAAACTTTGAGCAAAGCTTTTTTGTAAAGGGAGATTGGATTTTATACTCCATGAAGATCAATACAAAGAGGTTATTCTAAAAATTTTATTAGTGTTTCCTTTTGGATTATGTATATTTATTTAATTCAATGTATTTGATCCTCATTTCTAAATTTCTATTTTTATTATCTTTTAATTGTTAAGGTGAAGAAATTATGTTGCAAATTTATATCTATAATTATAATTGATATTTAAAATGTAAGTGACATCTTGGTGGGAATGGAAGTAATATTTTTATTATTTTTGCTATAAAATACAGAGGGTTACTTATTTATATTATCATTGATAAGTATCTTTCTAGTATATGTTTCATATTCTTAAGCATATGAATATGTCTTTTAAACCCATTTAATGAAATATTTTTCACCTTTGATGCTAATTTTTCCTCTAAATATTTTTTCAAGTCTTAGTGTTTAACTTGATTAATTTTTTTCTAAAACATTCCCTCTCTCTTTCTCTCTAAATATTCCTTACTAATTTTTTTTTCGTACTTTCATATTAAAAATATGACCCCATGATTTACACCTTTTTGTTTGCAAATATTTCCTTTTTAGTAGCTATGTTTTCTTTCAATAAAGGTAGATCCAACTTCTAATAGGAGATAGACTTCATTCCCTATGTTGTTGATGTGATTACAATAATTTATCCCCTAACAAATTTCCATGCCAAAAATTGACAACATGTAAAATCATGGCATCATTATGTATGTAAACTGGGCATAGTAATAATGTAAAATACATGTTGAAATAAGCATTCGTAATAAGTATGGCTAGATAGATGTGATAATGAAGCACATAGATAATTTATCAATTGATTATATAACACTTATTATAACTACTTAGGAAGGCATGAGACACATCATGGCATTAGAGGTGTTGGGTAGATGCATGATATCCATCATGGCATCTAAATATAAGTAAAAGATCAACCAAGGTGTCATGTCCATGACACATACAATCAAAGAGTACATGTATATCATACAAAACATACAATAGTAGGCTAAAGGTCCACATACAAGGGACATGTTTAAATCTCACTCACTTTAATAGAAGGCACATACAAAGACATTTTAAAATGCCCTCACACACATAAAAGTAAACAAAGGAGGCTTAGAGCCATAAATAAAAACATATATGGATGTTCATATGCACAAATATGAGACACACATAAATACATGTTCAAATTTCCTCACTTAAATACAATCAAAGACATGGAAGTTGAGAGCCACTTGAAAATGACATATTCAAATGTCCTCAAAGCAAAAAAATTATGTATACAATATGTGAAGATAGAAAAAGCAATATAAAAGGATGCTTGTTTATGTAATTTGATCAATAAGAGTTAAGTTATAACCTAAGTATATTCAATAAATGAGATAAATAGTATTATATCATAATGTTAGTGAGTGAGTGATTTAACCTTTTAGGGTTTTACACATGTAATTCTTATGTTTGGTTAAAGGGTTAAAGATGCCTAAATCAATCAAATAAATATGAAATAATTAAGTACCAATTTGTTATTACCTTTAAATTTGTTTAAATTTATAATATTAACAATAAATAGGGATAAATAAAGACTTATCTAAAAATTGATTGTCATGGACGATCTAGGTTCTAAAAGTTGAGATTTGGGTAGTAGATTGTGTCATCAACAAGATTTTGTTATTTGTCTACTCACTAGATAGTAGTGCCTACATTAGATAGTAGTGCCTACATTAGATAGTAGTGCCATCTATGTGTAGTTTTTTTAATGTGGTGACAATGTCCCCTTTACATGACTTTTATTATTTTTTTGGAGCACCTACACATGTGTTTGTATGTCCTATTCCTATGTGACCAAAAATTAGAGATCAGTGTTGTACCTAGAAAACTTGATATTATGGGTAAAATTTAATATCCTTGTAAGTATGGCATGAGTAATAATTTTGTGTGTTAGTAGGATGGACTAAACATCCTCAACACCCCACTATGTAGAGATTTTCCTACATACCAATACTCTAAAGAGGGATTAATCTTGATATAGTTCTCCCACCCAGTGCTTGATGTATGTGCAAGTGAATGCTAGAATGAGAGTGGACTTGGATTCCTTGAATGTCATTGAACTTTGAAATGCTTGAAAATTAGGATTAGGGCTGTTGTAGATGGTAGTATGTATAAAATAGGGTATAATAGGGATCAAATACCTTGATTTTCCATAAATTTGTCTTTTGTTTGATTAACTTTTACATCTATTTTATATCTAGTGAATAGAGGTGGATTAGACTTGTATTTATAGGGTTCTATTGCTTATGCAGATAATTAAATGAGCCTAGGTTGAACTTAAGAGGGATACACATTTAAAAAACTATATATTGGGAAGAACTAGGGCTAAGGATAATGGCGCCTAGTTAGATACACTAGTGCCATGTGGCTATAGTGTCCCAAATGTGGAATTATTATACTATATATATATATATATATATATATATATATATATATATATATATATATTTCTAAGCAATTTGGATTGGGCTTTGAGATGACCATTCTAGGATTGTGTAATGACTAGATGTAGGTAATTTTGGTCTGTTGAATGACTGGAAAAGTAAGTCTAATTCTCAATGATAGTTTTATGGCTAGTCTAGGGATAGGTTAATTCCAACAACACTCTTAGAATCTAATTACCACTTTTAGGTGACTAAATTCCTACACCCCCCCCCCCCCACCCCACTTTATGCTAGTAATGTAGCAAAGTTAAATGACTAGTATAAAGGAAAAAGAAGCATACCTAGACTTACCTTAGAAGTTAAGCCAATATAGTTGCATTTGGATATGTAAATTTGGGTCTATGTATATGGAACATAATCCAAAGCAATGCCATACAATGAAACATGCAAAAATTGGTCCTTAAGATATTATCAAAATCAAAATACTATGTTGAAATTAAATAATAGAGTAAAGCTAAGTAAAGAGAAATGAAATGAATGAATACATCTCCTTGGGTACATGGACTAATGCATGAACCTAGGGATAACCTCTATATGTTGAGTGTGCATAGTGATCATATCATTGAATAACTTGAACTGAGTTAATGTCTTATTTAGTCTTCATATGGGTGGCTCAAGAACTCAATCTAGTTTTGACTTCATCATTACCCACCTCTATTTGGTGGATATTAATCTCTTTGAATAGCTTGGATAAAATTATAAGTGTGTCTAATCTTCTTATGTAGGTAGCTAAAGAATTCAAGTAGACCATGACTCTATCATTTCTCCCTATGTGAATTAGATACATCTATAACTAAACTAAAAAAAGTTTTAAAACTATCTAAGTAAATGTAACTCTATATTCAGCTCCACAATCACTTGGGTATATTAGGAAAATCTTGGCCACTCAAAAATTACAACCACTACAAATGGAGTAAGGGATGAATATGGTGACAAACTAGAATGTGATAGCAACTATATATAGATTAGATAATGGCATGGAGTTTTCCATTCCATTTAATCAACTTGTTTGAAGCTGAGTATATAGAAAATATGTGCCACACACATGCCCTAAATATGGTATTTGATTATATTGAATTTGAATCAAGTATGTAATAGTTTAATTTTTATAATTGAACTAAATTTTGAATTGATCATGTTGTGCATGATGCCCCTAAACCTAAGTAATTGGTATGAATCTATATTGAAATGTCTAAATATGATTTATATCTAAACATAACTACCAAACCTTTGACTATATCTATGCAAATTTGTATTATACTTGGTGTACTAGTCTAAATGATCTAGACTATCTTGAAGTTGAGGCTACTGGATAGTAGCACCTTATAGTGGATAGTAGTGCCCTTTGGCACTAGTGTCCCAATTTGGGTGCTAATGACTACCTAGTTTGATTTTTGAGTGGTTTAGACTAATTTTTGAATCTCTATTATATTTTATGTCTACCCAAAGTCTGATATATGAAACTAATCCTTCATGTTAAAATGTATCTATGATTAGAAAAGTAAGAGATTGATATCTATGACAAACCCCTATGAATTCCCCCTCTTTTGAGGTAGTTTTGAAAGCTATGTAAGAAATACCCTATAGAGAAGTAGCTCTACAAAATGTGTTAGCTAGAGAATTTATATGATATTCCAATATAATGTAAAACATAACATTAGAATGTAAGTGTATCTAAGTATAAGTAATAAATGCAAGATGTATATTATAATATAACATTGCACATGGGTACCAAGATAGATGTAATTGATGTACAATAGAAAATCTAAGTTACTACCTGGGGGTATGGGGCATGATGTCCATCATGACATCCAAGTAGGTAGGGTAGATACATGAGATATCTCATGGAATCATAAATTGGTGTGTGTGTGTGTTTGTATAACAAGAAAATATAGGTTTCATGGTGTAGAAGGATACAAGTAAGTAAACATAAAATCACATGAGGCACAAAAAAGGTAGGCTAAGGGGCCATAATACAAGGGATATGGGCATATATCCCTAAATTTAAGATGAAGACATATAAGGACATGTTTAAATGTCCACATACATAAACAACAAGCAATTTGGCATAGAGGCACATAGAATGACATGTTCAAATGTATTCATATAAAATAAATAAATCACACACAAGGGACATAGGAACATGTCTATGTCATACAAACAAAGAAGTAGCATAGAATTCAAATAATAATGGAAATTCAAATGTCCTCAAAATGGAAGAATTATAGGAAACACAATCAAGTCTAATCTAGGAACTAGAAATGAAAACATGTATAATTGTGTAATAAAAGTCTATCTAGATGTGAGGATTCATATATACATAGGTTAACTAGTGATAGTTGGAAAAAAATCTAAGCAATGATCAATATCAAGATAAATTAATACATAAACTAGAATGTGTAGTATGTAAAGATAAATCTTGGCAGTAGAAACTGTGTATGAGATGCCCCTAAGTTTTTGGATGTATCAAATGTATAAACTTAGATTGGTGTAAATTCACCTAATGCGTAGATGATCACTAGTCTGGATTACTGTAATGGATCATAGTCTTATATGGAATTTGTAAACACTTGACAATAACAAGTGAAGCATGTGTATATGATAAAATCAACTATAATAGAATAGTTAGTAATATGTAGTATCTACAAAGTAATAGAAATGTAAACATGATAATATATACTCAATATATATATATATATACTTTTTTTGAAATATATGAATTTTTTTTTATTTTAATATGTTATATTATTTTTTGTGTTTTTATAAGTATAAGCTATGTATGTGAAAATGAAAATAAACTATGTATAAGGAGAAAAAGAGAGAAGGAAGTATGTACAAGGATAGGAACCATACTAATTAATGAGTCTCATGGGAGACTCACTATCATTGTGGCCTATGTCAAACATAGGAATGGTAGTATCTCATGTAGTGTGATTAATATATTGTAGATTAATGTTTTTACAATAGGAATTTGAGTATTTTTCATCATTATAATCATAATATTGTTCAACATCAAAATCATGATAACTTGAAGTACTAGATGGAATTTCCTCATACTATGGAATTAACATTTATAGATTGTGTTTTGTCATATTTATTGTGATATTTCCCTTTGAAACTATGTTAATTAGAGATATGTGGTTCCATGGAGACTCTTTTTGTAGAAATTTATGTTTGAGAATGCTTGTTGGTTGAGCATGATTTTGACTTTGTAAATTCATATCTTAATCTTTTTATAATATTTCCTATGTATCTAGATGTTTTGCCTTGATAAATTATATCTATGAATGATGTGCCTTAGGATGTTGAATAAATTCCAAAACCTATTTGTAACAACCCCACTGAGTTTTACTAAAATATTGAAATATTTTTTTAGTTAAATATACATATTCAACATATATATATTTCACCACAAGAAACCTAACTAGTGATCTTTAACTAAATGTAATAATTTAGTTAAACATCAAGGTTATAACTAATCCACTTAGCTAATAATCACCATGAATAGATATATAAATCATGAACAATAATAAATATAAATAAATATCACATCTCAACCTAAATGAAATAGTATAAATTCAAAAACTAATCACAACATTACATCCACTATTATATAGGTACAATGAATAAATATTACAATTTTAAGTAATACATAAAAAATCTCAAATGATAAAACATGATACAAATCTCCTCTTAGTAGAGTCTCCATGACTCAAGAGTCTTTATGACCCAAGTATCAATATGTAATCTTAAATGTAGTCTCAAGTATAATACTCTAAATTGGAAGGAAAGCATCATCCAAGAGATTTTTCA
>JARHVA010000749.1:3380000-3545000 GCA_037957365.1 Torreya grandis
CAACTAGGTACATTTAGACTAGAGCTTTAAGTTGAATGTTGTTCACAAACATACATAACAATTACAATGATTTCTTGAAATCATTAAATAATTAACATTAGTGTATTCATTTATATATTATGAATATAAATCCTTAAAATAAGAAATTAATCAAATATAATATCTTTTAAAAATAATTATTTTATCATCTGACATTATAATATAATATCATAATAATAATCTTTTATTATTATTGTGTAAAACTTATAGATCAAGTAATGATTATGAAATATGTCACAACATCATAATGTTATAATTATAGAATAAGATAGTGATATAAGTAAACATAAACAAATTCACTCATTTATCCAAACAAGATGAGCTACATAAGATCACAAAATTAGTGAAATCACTCTAATAATCAAGATTGTACCAAAAAGTATATTAACAATCATCTAAAGGAAAAGTACAAAAAACATGCTATACTATCTATATCAAATAGTTAAGAAACATGATATACTAAGTGGTGTGTGTAAGGGTTTCTAGATTCATTCTCTATCATCCTCCAAAGTCTCCATTTAGACCACCCTTTCTGATGATACTCTCCCTCCATCACAATCTAAGGGAAGAATATGTCCTACATCCACCTCATGCTAATGAAGATAGTTTAAAACATCATTATATCCATAAAACAATGTTACATAACTAATAAATCATGATCACAAAGTATAAAATATAAAATTACATCTAAGTCATAACATCTAATCATGTAAATTAAGCATCACTAACTATCCCATCATTAGCATATGTCATCAAGATTAATAAAATATTGGTTAAGAAACTAATCAACCATAATAATTCATAGATTAAATAGATTATTTAGCTTAGAGAAAAATTAGGATGTGATATCCTTCCCCCCTAAAGCTATTCATCATCTTGATGATTTTTTTTATTTGATTGGGTAAAAAAACTAGGTTTTACAAGGATCTTGAAACCATAAAAGTATTATACAAAAGTATCAATAGGCTCATCCATGGTTGACCAAAAGAACAACAAAAACTAACTATAACCTACTGAAAGTAAGGAAAAATAGTAACATGAAAGATTAAGAGGGGCCCCTTCAATGTTTCCTCCTCCTCTTTGGGAGTATTCTCTAGGATATCTTACTTGAACTTTGATATATTTTCTTGTGTGTAATTACCAGGTCCTTCTACTACATCTACTGGAAAAACCATTTGTGGCCTCTTTTGGCCTTAAACCTATAGGGGTTTCTTCTTAATGGGGGAAAATTTAGGGGATCTAGGTGGGGGGTTCATTATATTTGATAACTATTTGACATGGGTCCAACCAAGTTTAGTAGACTAGTTGAAGGATTGCATAGTGAAATCAGCCTACCTATGTAGGACATTCCACTCTTGTATTAAATTGGCAAGGGTTAATCCTACTTCTTGCACCTTGGTATTGAATTTCTCTAGTAATTCATTATTATTTTTTAACTCATCCAATAGAATAGATTTATCCTTCTGATCAACCTCCTTGAAAGTTGCCTTGTCAAGGGTGATTGGCTTGGGTTTGGGGATGAAGAGTTTGATAGGAAGGTCATCGTCAAAGTATTTAGAAAGACTACCTTAGGAGGTGCTCATGAATGGGTGGTGGGGACCCTAAGTAGTGTCCTCCTATGGGGATTCTATATGTAATTAGAAATGTATCATGTCCATAAATTAATCCTAGATTAGATGGGATAGAGCACACCTACACTTCTGATTGAGGGCATATAATTTTTATGTAGGTACATGACCAATGTGAGGATCTACTAGAACTAATTAGGGGATCACTTATCACAACACACCATGTGAGGTAGGGTTCCAAATCCTATATCCTAACATAATCTCATAACAACCGTAAAAGAGTCCTACGATTTAATATTTCACTAATCTAATAAAAAGAAAAGTAAATCTAATCTAGTGCATTCCAAAGCTTATGGCACAAAGTGGGGGTTAGTAAAGTAAAAGAATCAAAACATGTATATGAAAATTCAAATAAAGTAAGTATTAATAGCATCATAATAACTAGAATATGAAGAGTAATATTATTTGAGCCAACACTTACGTTACTTTTATCTACTAAAAGAGAGGAGAACAAAGTTAAAATATACTTACTTGAATGTGAACCCATTGAGACTCAATCTCTCCCTTAGCTAATGGGGATTTTTAAGAGTTTTTTGTGATTTGTAAGGATCACTTTGTTTGGCCAAAGCATCCAAGACCTATCCATAAGATTAGATTCTCAAAAATAAGAAACTTAACCTAAGTCTCCTTAAGTAGATTGGTGGAAGAGTAGATTGTGAAGAAGCATGAGCGAAAAATAAATCTTGATTGCATATCTTAATAATGACCAAAATTACCTTGTATTTATAAAAAAAACTTACCCTAAAATCATTTGGATATTTCAACTATGCTAGGTTGACCCAATCGACCTAGCATATTTTTGAGCTAACTCACTAGGTCAGTGTTAGGTCGGTTGGGAGGCTAACAAACCAAAAGAGAGAAAAGGATCCCTAAACTATACTAGTTCAACTAGGTTGACCTAGTATGTTGCACAAGTAAAAATGGTTTCAAGCAAGGAAATGAAGGATGGAAAGAGGAAAAAGACTAGAATATTATGCAAAAGAGGAGAAATAGCTTAGGAAAAGGTTTTAGGAACTATTTAGATTGGAAATAATGTGGAAAAAAGGGACAGAAATCCTAAAAATCAAAAAAGGTCTACCCACTCCTTTCTTAGTACACCCTTTAGTGCATGCACTCAGAGATTGATTCTCAATGGGTTCTTGTAATATGTAAATCATCAGTATTTGATAAAATTTGAAAATATTATGTGTATACATATGCCCCACTCGGAGCTCATCATGTGTCACTAAGTTGTAACAAGGGATGGTACTTCAAGAAAGAACATAAGGACACACATAAGGTTAATGCTAAAAAAAGTTACAGTATTTTAAAAGCATAAAATAACTAAAATTAAATGACTGAAAGGGAAACTAATCTAAAAAGTAAATTCAATACATACCTTAACTTACCTTTATCATGCGATGTTTGTTTTTTGTGTTGTTATTTTTGATTATTTAGGGCATAGAGACTACTTTTGACAAACCCAAGAATGCAAAACTAAAGAGTAAAAATAAACAAATGCAAAAAAACCCAAGATAGCTGGTGCTATGAAGATGGGATGTACTTGGGAAATTTGGCAAGCTAGGGTGATAGATACCATGTTAGACCAAATGACCATGTCAAAAAAATAAGAGTAAATCACGTAACCACAAAGCCAAGGCTACTAAATATCAAAAACTCAAACAAGCTATCCTTAAGTAAGAAAGGCAAACTCACCAAATCAAAATAAGGATACATGTCAAATAGGATAGTAAAATAAAAAATAAAAAAATGGTAAAAAGACTAATTACAAAGACATAATGGTAAAACAACACTGATGAGTGAGTAGTAAAAATCCACATCTCAATCATCAATGAAAAAGGTGCATAAAATGGAAAACAAAATTGATGAGTGAGAAGTAACAATCCACATCTCACTCAACAATGGAAAAATGGTACAAACTAAGGTTTTTGTAATAGTAAGACAACACAATCATGAAAAATGATAAAAGGAAAGTAAATTAATTTAAGTAAACATAAAATGATGTAAAGAAAAATAATCTAAAGATACTCAAACATGTTGTTTTTCTCTAAAGATAGATAAAAATGAAACAAAGTAGTGATATCATGTTTTTAAGAGATGAATAATAAGGAATTCAAGAAGAAAGGAAATAGATTTGGAATCACAATTTGTATGTCAAGGGGGTAAAATGAAATGGGTGGAGAGGAGAATGAAGGAAAAACCAAGGTAGAGAGAAATATTTATTAAAATCAAGACACTCAAATTAGGTTTGTTAAAACAAGAAAACTTTCAACCTTAAGAACTATGAAGAACTTCTCTTAGTGACATAAGTCTTGGGTAAAAAAAATGGAATATATAAATCATCACATGAAGGCTATATACATGAAAATTAAAATGGACCTACTTCCCCATGACATGTTCCCCACTCTTTAGGACCCCTTATAGAGTCATCAGACTACTATGAAGATTGGGTAATTTCATGAGAAAGTAGGTAACACCATAATATTTTTTTGAGACCCCCTATTCCAATATATAGGCCTACCACACCCTAAAGGACTTCGGCTTTATGTGAAGATGACTGTGGACTTTGAATTTTGATTGGAGATAGGATATGTGTTTTTAATCATGTCTTTTGGTGTGAATTTGACTTTTGAGGTTTGTATGTTGCCTTTTAGATATCATTGTCTTTTGTTTAAATTATTTGGATTTTAACTTTAATTTGATGGATTTTTCTATTCCTCCTCCATACTAATTTGTAAAACCAAACATGGGTGCTAAAGATGAGTTTCATTTGAATACTTGGGACAAGCCTGCTAAGAGAGAAAACTTCAAAAAGTGTGGAGTCTAAGAGTCTCATAAATCTAGGTGAAATAAAAGTGCTATCTTGACTTTGACCTTGTTTTATCTAGTGAAGAGATGAAAAAAGGTGAAATCAAGAGGAATAACACATGGAACAATTTAAATTGCTTCAAATTGAAAAAAAATCATAAAGGGAAAAAATAAGGGATACAATGATATAAATGTGTGATTTTTTATCATAACAAAGAGGGAAATACAGGATAACATGCTAACATAGATTGTTGTGTAGATTCCATCTAACAAAATAAGCAAAAGCTAAAGTTGAGAATAAGGATCAAGAACATGAAAAGAATTGTAATTTTATGAGGAGGACTGAGTCCTATCCATGGTCTTACAAAGCAAATCATCAAATAAAAACCCATGAGGGTGTTGATAAGCAAGAGAAAAGAAAAGTGAGGAAGCTTTTTACAAAGCAACTCATAATGAAAAACCCAAAGGATGCCAAAATAGCATTGGCAAGCAACAATAAGACAAAGAAAAATGATTAAAATATGATGGTGTTTTTTAGGGATGTTGGGTCCTATCCATGGTCTTACAAAGCAACTCACAAAATAAATACCCAAAGGGTGGGAAAAAAAGAGAAAATGTAAGAAAATAAGGAAGACAATGGTTTATCAAGAAACCAAAAGACTAAAATGGAGGACTAAAGGTTTACAAAAAGAAGGAAACTATTGTAGATGGAAAGACCCATGCTTAAATAACTTACAAAAATTGTTAGAAATATATCGATAGGAAACATGATAAGAAGGAAATGTTTAGGAAAAGTATTTTTTAAGGAATTGATTGTTGGTGGGCTATTTGAAAACATGGCCTTCATTAGTTTGAAGATGACAAGTGCTTGGACCAAAAATTTATTTAAATAAATATGGGCCCCATAATTTTTGGGCATATTTTCCTTCTTTGTCGTGGGTGTAATATAATTTAAGGACAAGATCACCAACATTGAAAGTGCAAACTTTACCACCTTTTTTATGTTACCAGGTGATGTGAGCCTTTTATTGGTAGTTATGTTATAATGTAGAAAGATGATGTTCATCAAGAAGATCAAAGGCATGAAGGTGAGCTTCATATAATTTTTCATCAAGAATAATATTGTGAAGAGATATACAAAGAGAGGGAAGCTCAACTTATAATAGAAGTACCAACTCACAACCATAGACTAAAGAAAATGGAATTGCCCTAGTGGAATTATAGATGCTAGTCTGATAGGCCTAGAATGTAGGGTAAAGATGATTATTCCAATCCATGCAAGTTTCATGAATTATTTTTTGGAGAACTTTTTTGATAATTTTGTTAGTGATCCCAGCTTGAACATTGAATTATGGATGGTAAGGCATGGAAAACATGTGATTGATTTTGAATTTGGTTCAAAGTTGTTTAACATGTTTATTTTTGAAATTACCACCATTATTTGAAATGATGGTATGTGTAATGTCTAAGAAATAAATAATATGGTTAATAATGAAATTAGAAATGGGAGGACCAATAACATTAACAAGGGGCATGGCTTCTACCCACTTAGTAAATTACTCAATGTCGTGATGATAAAAATGTGCCCATCTTGGGAGTGAGGGAGTTTACCAATGAGATCAAATCCTCATGTAGAAAATGGCTAAGGAAATTTGATAGTTTGAAGCTCAGAAGGAGGTGAATAGATAAAATCATTATGAAGGTAAAAAGGAGTAAATTATTTAGCATATTCAATTACATCCTTTTTAAGAGTAGGCCAAAAGTAACCAATATGTAGGTATTTATGTACTATATCATGTTCACTATAGTGACCACCATAAATTCCCCCATGTGCTTGCTTGAGAAGACGAGGGATCTCATATTGCATAACAAAACAGAGCAATGTACCTTTGATTTTGTGATAGCAAAGGATGTTATGTTTAAATACATACTTGAAATATTGTTTATGAATACATGTCTTTTCATGAAATTATAAATTAGGAAGATAAGTTCGATATTATAGGAGTTGAATGATATCTTGATACCAAGGGCTTTGTTGAATAGTCATAGCCTAGATGTGATAGATGAGTGAATCAGGTGGTTGGATAGATGATGGAGATTTTTTGATTTGTATAATAAAGGAAGGATCAAAGAGAAATTTATGAAGATGAAAGAGATAATTTGAAGAGGCAAGTGAATCAATAATAAAATTTTTGTCTTGAGTAATAGGCTTAATAGTGTAAGAGATAAAGTCCTTAGCAAGAGTGGTTGAAATTTGATGATAGGTGATAAGGTTCTCAATTTCACATTGATAATCACCATTAACTTGATGATAAATGAGTTGAGAATCTCCTAAAGTATAAAGATATTGGATTTTTAAATAAAAAATAAGCTCTCAAGCCTAAGATAAGAACTTTGTATTTGGACATATTATTAGTGACATCAAAGATAAAACAAAAATCCAAAGGAATGACCTTACCAAGAGTACTAGTGAGAATTTAATGTTTCCCAGTGCCTTGAAGGCATTTAGCACCATCAAATTGGAGGGTCTAAGTATACTCATGCAAGTCAAGATTAATTTTAGGAAGATCTTCCATAACTACCTTTAGTTTAGTAGTACCAAAAAGAGGGGAATATTCTTCAACATTATTGGCTTCAAGATCAATAGTAAAGTTATGAAAATAGTCTTTAAGGGATAAAACTTGATTAATACCTTCAATGAAAAGGACATTATCATCTAGAAGATTATCTTGAATTGAAGAAGTGGCCAAAATGGGAGATATAATAACTTGGTTAGCTATGACTTTCCTTTTAATAGCTTTTTGTGTAATGATGTGGAAATCGAATTCCATAAATAAGACCATCCATTTACCAATTCTATCTCTAGAGAGAAAGGCCTTGGAGAAGAAATAATGAAGGGGGTCAGAATGAACGATGGCATAAGTAGTTTGGTATAACATATAATGATGAAGCTTTTTATTCATAAAATAGAAAGAGATGAAATCATGCTCAACTTTTGTATAATGTGTCTTATAATCAATGAGGCATCGACTAATGTAGTAAATAGCATATTCTCTTTCTATATCATCTTGTTTGGAAATCAATGCCCCCATTGAAATAGGTGTAGAATAAGTATAAAGAATTAAAGGTTTATCATTGGAAGGTGGATGAAGTTTAGGTGGATGAAGTAATGACTTTTTCATATTATCAAAGGCTTTTTGACATGGATCCATCTATTCTAAAGTTATACCTTCTTGAGAAGGGAATTAATGGAGTGAATGAAAGAAGCCATTTCAGGGACAAATCATTTGATTACCCCAAGTTTATCTAAATGTGTTTAAATATCTAGAATAGATCAAGGAATGAGCATGTTAATAATAACAGTAATTCTGGCTAGGTCAAAATCAATGCCACAGGGAGAGACTAAGAATACTAACAATTTTCTAGATGTGACTCCAAAAACACATTTTAAAGGATTAAGTCTAACTTTTTATTTAAGGAGATATTCAAAGATGATAACAAGATCAAAAATATGGTTCTTGTGATGTTGGATTTAGAAATAAGATCATCCACATAAGTTTCAACAATTTTATGGATGAGATTGTGAAAGATGTGAGTCATAGCATGTAAATAGGTAGCTCCAACATTTTTAATGTAGAAGGGAATTTTGATGTAACAATAGGTGACCCATATAATGGTGAAAGTAGTCTTATGTTCATATTTAGGAGTGATTTGAATTTTATTATATCTTGAGAAGCCATCTATAAGAGACAACATTTTGTAACAAGTCATGGAATCGATGATGGCATCTATGAAAGGTAAGGGGAATTTGTCCTTAGGACAAGAAAGATTAAGGGTGTAAAAATTAATAAAAATGTGGAATACCATAGTGAATTTATTTCAAATGGGAAAAATATTAGAAACCCATTCAGAATAATCCATTAGTTTAATGAATTTAGCATCTAGTAGTTTAATGATTTCGTTATGACATAGATTAGTAACTTTAAGAGGAATTTTTGTTACTTTTGATGCACTAGCTTAGCATCAAGATAAGTGATGATGTTATTAACCATAATACTAGGGTCAATGCCAAGCATGTATTGGTAGGATGAAGTGAATGCCTCTTGATATTTATCAAATAATAAACTAAAGTTATCATGCTTAGATGGTGAGAGTTCTCAGGAAATCATGATTGGTTGAGGAGAAGATGGGGTACCATATTTGATGTGATTTGTTTCTTCGATAAGCATGACATTTCCATATTGAAAATGTTAAGGTGCATTAAGTAAGGATGAAATTGGATTTGTTTTATGACCAATACTAGCGACAAAGTCTTTAAAGCAAGGATTTTTATTCTTGAAATTTCCAAGTTTATGATATTGTCAAGGAAGTTGAGGTTCTTAGGCATGAAGTAACTCAAGAATAGCTTCATCACTAGGAAAGGTAGGGAGAGGACCATAATATTCAACATCTACTTTAAGGTATAGAAGTCGATGGCCATGGAGATCATATTCATAATGAATCTAATGAACATTAATTGTATTGGCATCTAGAGTAATTTCAGAAGTAGATGAAAATGATGGATTCAAAGAGTCAGGAATATTGATAGATTTGATGATGGGAGAAGAATATAAAGAAATGATAGGATTCATAAGAGGCATATAAGATGTAGGAGAATTTATAGGTTTGGAAGGTTTAATTTTTTCTACCACCCAAGGAGTATTGGTAAGTGGAGAATTAGCAAGAGGTACATGACCCTCATAATCTAAATCATAATGTGTAGATATGGTATGTAAATCTCAATTTAAGGCATTAATTTAGGCTAAAATATTTTGATAGTGATAGACATCCAAGTTTCTAGAGTGAGCTTGGGACATGATATAGTTGTCATCATATGTTGGATAAATCATACATGCTTAAGTATTAGGGGGGTTTTAGAAGGTGAAATCCTAATATTGTTAAATATACGAGGGGACATGGTGAGAGGATCTTGGAATAATTTATCCATTCCAAAATCATTTTAAGTGAATTATCTTTAGGTAAATATGGCTCTTAAGTATTTCATGGAGGGGTAAAATTGGAAATCTCATCCATGATAGGAATAGTATGATCTTGGGGTAAGAGAAGAGGAAGACAATCCATAATATATGGAGGTAGATTATTAATATTGCAAGTGTGCTTCAATAAATTGGGCTCATCATCATTAGAATATGCAAGAGTAACTTGAAGATTAGGATTCATGTTGATGAACTTAGGTAAAGGATCACTATTTATTTTATAAATTATAGGAATTCAATATTGAGGCTTAGGATTGGGAAGCTAGGTGCTCCATGGTTTGGGATCAGCTTCATATTTGTAATGTTTTCTATTATGTAAGAATTGAATACACTGACTATCAAAAGAGGTGATAGCTCTCATCTGATGGGTCCATGGATGACCAAGAAGAATGTTATAGGATAAAAGAAGATCAAAGACCATAAGTTTAGTTATAATAGTCTTAGGTCCAATGGTCAATGGAAGACAAATGTAACCAAGAGGCTTTTGATTAGTCTTATTAAATCCATGAAAAGTAAGATGAGTTTATTTAAGATGATATTTGTTATAACCAAGTTGTTGAATGAGCCATAAGGATGTGACATTAGTATTGAAACCTTCATCAACTAAAACTTTTCAAATAAGGGTGGTATTAATGGTTACTTTGATAAAGAGAGGTAGATCATCTATATGAAAAAGAATTTCATCATTAATCATGTCATCTACAATATATTCAATGAAAGGCTTTGAAGAAGGACACATAGTCTCAATGTTATTGACATTAGTTGGTTAAGAATTGATTGAAGGTGATTCTTCATATATGGAAAATGGATCTTCATTTTCTTGAATTTTTTACATAAGAAATTTATGATGATAGGGTGAAATATGAACCAAAACCATAATAGAAATCTTACAAGGCATAGAGTTGAGTTTTTCAATAAAATTCCAATGTGATTTAAAAGAACCAACGTGAGGTTTAGAAGGTAAATTAGATTTAGGAGGTATAGATGTGGTGAGAGGATTAAAAGGAGGAAGTTATTCCTCAGGTGCTTCTAAATCATCATGAGTTGTAGTGGTATCTTTAAGCAAGTGTTCTTCTAAAGATGGTTTCTTAGGCTTGGTAATAAGATATTTATGAGTCAGTTTATAATGATAGTTAACCTTAACAGTGTTGACATATTGAGATTTGTTATAAAATAGGTCATAATCAACATCGATAGCAAAAACATCCTTGATATTTGATTGATTATTGTTTGAATAAGATTTTTTATTATTAGAAGTAGAATCTATAAAAAAGTTTGTCATTTTTTAGATGCGGTAGTATACTCTTGATGATGAAGTTTAATCATGGCCTCATGGTTGAATGAGTCAACAAGCATAAAGTAAATGGCACACTTAGTGATTCATCTACAATATTCATGAGAATGCCTAATGTCAGCATGGAACCAAAATAATAGATTGGGATCATACCACTTAGGAGGAACATTGTGATAAATGAAAGGTTTTGAGGGTGGTAAAAATTGTTGTATTTGTTAAATTGAAAGAGGTGTGTGAGATGGTAAAAGAACATTAGATTTGGTAACTCTAGGTTTGGTTTAGGGAGTATTACTAGTGATATCATTAGATGTTTGAAAATATCCTTTAATAAATTTATCATTGGGTTTGAATTACTTCATGATAAAGTCTTGACGCTTAGCTTGGTCAAGATCTTCATTAAGAGTTTGAGGAGCAAAGGTTCAAACCTTGTATTGAAGAGTGGGAGTCAAAGTGGTAATAAAGAGTTTGAATAAATTATCACTAGTCATATTATGATCAAATTTATGAGCTAAATATTTACATATTTTAATAAATTCATGAATTAATTCATTAGGAGATTATTTAGCATTTATGAAGTGACTAAGACAATTTTTGGGAAGATCATTATGTTGAAACTCTTTAATCAAAGGATTGACCAAATCTTAAATTTTCCAAATAGAATGATGAGGAAGTTGATTATACCATTCTAATACATCACTAGTGAAATTTTTGACTAATAGTTTAGTTTTGGTAAATGTATTAGTTTAGATCCACTCTTTGTAAAGGTTACCAAAGGCTTTGAGGAATGAAGTAGGGTATTTAGTCCCATCATATTTGATAGTTAGAGTTATATTAACAATATCAATGGATAAAATGGAGTTAAAGTCTCATTTTGAATGGTTTAAAGAATCTTATTATTTATTATGGGTTGAGGAATAACATTACCTAAGGCATCCCTAAAAGGTGGAAGAATATAATTAAGATTAGCTTGAGGATGAATAGGTGGAGGTTGATTAGTCACATTGATTAAATGTTGTTGAAGTTGAATCATTTGGTTTGTATTAGATTTTTTCATGATTTTCATGTTTTAAATTACTTGAGCTAAGATTTGGGTTGTATCGGGAGGTGAGTCAATGTTGGTTGGAGAACTCCTTGAATTAGTATTAGGGGGATTATTAGTGGAATTATTAAATATATTTGTATCAATCACTCCTACATTGGTTTAGAGATTTTGAGAAGTGCCTTAATAAGTATGGAAAGGATTAGATCCATCAACTTCATCTTGAGGTTTTATTTTCACCATGTTATATTTCATAGATGAAAGAGGAGAAGAGGTGCCCCAAGAGTGATGGTTATCTTGGGAGGAAAAGAGAGGGAGGAATGAACATCCCATATAGTATCTAAATGGATTTAGGTTATAAAAAAAGATTCTAATATGAGACCTCATTCTAACTAAAAAGAGATGAATAAAATGCAAAATTTGAGAAATGAGAAACTGGATTAAAAAATAGGAAAATCATGATATAGTACTAGGTCAACCAAATTGACCTAGTGTAGGAAACATGGTTTGCAGACTATAATAGGTTGACCAGGTTGATCTAGTACAGTGCAAAAAAGCCAAAAAAGGTACAAATTTGACCAAGTTGACCTAGTATAGTGAATAGGGAAGAAGAAAATATTGATAACAAACTTGGAAATGAAATAAGATAATTTGGAGCTAATCTAAGAAAGTAAGTGCAGAAAGGAAATGCATAATCAACTAAATTAATACTAGCCAATCCAATTGATTTACACAAAGCAAAATATATCACTAACACTAGCTAATGCAAGACTTTTTACACGTAATTGATCAAAGAGAAACCAAACAATTTGAAAGTAAAGCTAACTACTTGGTCAACCTAGAATGTTGATTAGATCATTAAGAATGATTTTAAATGTAAAGGGAGATTGGCTATAAGAAAGGTACTAGATAGTAATCTATGGATAGGTTTAGGTATGTTTAGGATGAAAGGGACTATAGTGGTAATGATATAGGCTTGGTATTGGGGCCTACCCCCTCATTTCACACATCACAACAATAAGGATAATGGGTGCTTAGCCAAAATATAGCATTAACCACAGTATACTTGACTCGAGCATCAAGTCAGTTTTCCCCTTGGTGATGAAATCCAAATAGGTAAGCCTAGGTAGTCAGATGTTAAAATTTTTATTGATGTTTATGTGGTTTGGCCATGTGTGAAAAATAATATAGATATTTCAACTAAATGTTTAATTGAAAAACCATTAATTAGACTATGTGAACTATTATAAGCATGCAAACAACCTAAAAGAAAGATGTGATTAACCTATATGGTTAATTTCAACTTTAAAACAAGGTATAGTTGAGAAAATATATGGAAAATAATATATAATATGGTTGATAGGGTCAAAATTTTACTATGGAAGAAAAGTCTAAAAGTGAACTAGGTCAGTCAAGTTGACCTAGTTATTTCATAAAACATAGAACTATGTCCATAAGGTTGACCTAGTTAACTGTGTGGAGGTAATTTTAAAGACTACAAACTATGAAATGAAATATAGAAAAGGAAAGATACATAGGAATATAAATTTATCTTAGTGGATCAGAGATGAAAAGGATAATATTTATGATCTAAGACCTTAGAGAAAACTAGCAAAAACCTACAAACTAGGTTGAGCTAGTCGATCAAGCTATATAGGAACCTATTGAAAAAGTTCTAAAAATGCATTAGGTTGACTTGGTCAACCTAGTAGGTTGAACAAGAAGTTTAAAAACATGAAAAACATATACTAGTTCAAGCTAGTCAATCCATTTGTTTGAATAGAAATTTGTAATTTCTAGAAACCTGTACTGGGTCAAGCTAGTTGAGATAGTTACAAGTTCCTACAAACCTGTGCATAGATATAAATAACTAGGTCATAGGGTAAATCTAGTAAAATAAAGTAATGATAAAAATAATGATGAATAGAAATGAAATAAGTGAAAAAAATCTTGTAAGGGTTAGTTTCATGTCAGGTTCACAAGAATGTATGCAATAAAAAATGCATCATGTCCATAAATAAATCCTATATCAAATGGGATAGAGCACACCTACACTTCCAATTGGGGGATATACAATTATTAAGTGGGATCATGACCAATGTGAGTATCTGCTAGACCTAATTAGGGGATCACTTGACACAACACACCATGTCAGGTAGGGTTCCAAAATGTATAGCCTAACACAATCACATAACAAACCTAAAAGAGTCCTATGATTTAATATTTCACTAATCTAATAACAAGAAAAGTAGATCTAATCTAGTGCACACCAAATCTTGTGACACAAAGTGGGGGTTAGTAAATCAAATCAATCAAAACATGTATATAGAACTTCAAATAAAGTAAGTATGACTAACACCCTAATACATAGAATATGAAGAGTAATATTATTCAAGCCAATACTTATGCTACTTCTATCTACTAAAAGAGAGGAAAATAAGGTTAAAATATACTTACGTAAATGTGAACCCATTGAGACTCAATCTCTCCCTTGGAAATGGGGTTTCACAATAGGTTGTTGTGGTTCATAAGGATCCCTTTGTTAGGATAAATCATCTAAGACCTATCCACAAGATTAGATTATCTAAAATAAGAAACCTAAGTCTCCTCAAGTAGAATGGAGGAAGAACAAATTATGAAGAAGCATGATTGAATAATAACTCTTGATTACATATATTAATAATGACCAAAATGACCTTGTATTTATAGGCAAAACTCACCCTAAAATCATTTGGATATGTTGGTTGTGCTAGGCCGACCCAGTTGACCTAGCATGTTTGTAGGATAACTCATTAGGTTTATGCCAAGTTGGTCAAGAGGCTAACATATAAAAAGAGAGAAAAGGGTCCCTAAACTATACTAGGTCAACTAGGTTGACCTAGTATGTTGAACAAGTCAAAATGATGCGAAGCAAGGAAATGAAGGATGGAAACAGGAGAAAGACTAGAAGACTATGTAAGGAAAGAAAAATAGCTTAGAAAAAGGTTTTAAGAACTAGTTGGATTGGTAATAATGTGTAAAAAAGGGACAACAATCTTATGAAGCACCAAAGGTCTTCCCACCCATTTCTTAATGCACCCCTTAAGGTGTACACTCAGAGAGATTGAGTCTAGATGGGTTCCTACAAGATGTAAAGCATCAGTATTTGATAAGAGTTGAAAATATTATTTGTATAGGGATTCCTCCCCAGTGGAGGATCCCCCCTTTATAGAGTTTGTTTGTGCTTGAAAAGAAATATAATTAGCCCTTAGTGAAAGATGGGGTTGGACTAGTTTACTTGATCAACCAAGGTAGTGAATTATAGTGAATTAAGTAGGTAGAATGGTAGGCTGATCTTATAGCCAAAAATTTGATTTAATAATAAAAAATTATGTGAAAAGATTAGGGTATATTTACCCTCCAAGGTCATGTATCACATTACATGAAGACATATTTTTAGTAATGTCGAGTACGGTCCACATAGGGGAACCCTTCTTTTTAGTCTTCACAAACTCATTCATGTAAAAAAATCATTGAATTAGTTCCTTCTTCTTATCTCATCCTTTAAGGCCTTTTTCCCCTCATAGGACATGTTAGTAACCTCCCTAATAAATTCCTCCATGAAAGTGATCTTTATTCCCCAAATTACCACTGTGCATTTATTTCATGTAGTGATAAAATCCTAGGCCACATCAGTGTCATTCTTAATGATTCTCACCATTAACTCTGTGAGACCCTCATACCCATTCTTTTTCCAAAAAAATTTATGACCCTACACTTCCACACATGAGATAGGCTTAAACCATTATCTATCTCCTCCCATTGATACAATGACCACAAATTCAAGGCAAATAAGTGGATGGTTCTAGAGAGAGTGAGTTTGAACAATGTGAATATTTCTTGGGAAGCCCATAATTATCAACCTATAGTAATTACACCACCTTATATGATCATAATGGTGGATCATCATGTTTAAAAACCATCCCTTGAAATAAATATTTTACACGTGTGATGACATGATGTCCCATTAAAATAGTGGTACTTTCATCCCATAAGGCCTTTAAAACATTATTTTTTACCTACCCTCCTTCATGCCAGCTAGTTAAAAATAAGAGTTCTACTCCTATGTTGACTAGCTAATCCACTACCCCATTTCCTTTCTGGTAAGTATGCATAATTTAAAGTTGAGTCATGTCCCTCAAGAGTTTCTTGGCATCATCTATGGTGTCTTTAATGGTGTGAGAGGGGGTTATTTTCCCTTTTAGTGTATTTAGAATATTTAAATAATCACCCACCATGATGATTCTTTTT
Organism: Torreya grandis; assembly: GCA_037957365.1. Lineage (NCBI taxonomy): Eukaryota > Viridiplantae > Streptophyta > Pinopsida > Cupressales > Taxaceae > Torreya > Torreya grandis. Next base: position 3,396,135 of record JARHVA010000749.1, read on the forward strand.
AGTTTGAGTTTAGAAGCCAATTAGATACCCTAAAGGGCCACCTTGGCTTCAACAAGGTGATTTGTTTTATTTCCCAAAGGTCCCACATAAGCATAAAACATCTCTCCTTTTGAGTTATTTATGATTCCTCCCCCACTTGTAGGGCTCAGGTTTTCTTTAGATGTGCCATCAAAATTCAATTTTTCCTAACCTTTCAGTGGATCCTTCCATTTTATATGTTTATGAATAAGACTTTAGAGGGTAAGCTTAAGTGTTGGACTATGTCCCAGTTGTTGAATATATATAGATCTAAAAGAGATCCAAGGTCTTTGTCATTAGGTGAAAAGCTTTCCAATTTTTAGAGATGGCCTAGTAGAGATGGAGGAAAGCCCCTTTAGGATGGCACCTTTTGTTTAAGAAAAGGCTACCATTATGGGCTTTTTAGACACACCAAAACCAATGTGGAAGATCTATGCACCATAAGAATTATAGGGATAAGATATTACATGGTGGCTGAGATCAAAGATCTTATTCATTTTGACCCAAGTCAGGTTGAATTTGTTTAACATCTAGTTAAATAGTGTTGAGCTGAAGGATCACTCTAGAAATAGGTAATGGGCTGAGTCCTTCACATTTTAACATTTAGGGAATTTGTTGGGGACTATCAATCCTATTTTAGCTAGATTATCCACCATCAAGATTTTTTCTTATGTTACTATCCAAAACAAAAAGTTAACTTTAGGAGTCAAGTTCTTGATGTAAATATTTTTCTAGAAATTCCATTTAATTTCTAAATTAAGATCAGTGGCATGTGTTGAGGCCATCGAGTATGATCCATTATATTTAGTAGCCCAAATAAATTGGTTGTCCTTATAAAATATAGAGATATGGATCTGACTCATCAAAGAGTTAAGGGTAAGTATAGACTATGGTTCTTCCACTAAGAGCCCTTCATAAGGGAACATTTTCTAGCTTTTTACACCTTCATTCACCACCTAGTAATCTTTGATTTTTAATCCCCATGTTTGTTTTAGGTCTCTATACCAATTAGCCCAAATATAAGGGAGTGAAAGATAGCCAAGCATCTTCCTAGAAGTCAATTTTCTCACCATTTCCAATTTTCCATATGATGCCTTTTTTAAGAGATCCTTGTAGTTGGTGATGTCCTTCTAGAAAGAGAATCCATATATAGAACCTTATTCCCATAGGAAATCATCTACTTCCTCTCTTTCCAATTATTTATATTTTATAATTCTTTCCCATTCATTGTTTTCCTTCATAAGCCTCCATCCCATTTTTTCCAGTAGGGCCCTGTTCATAGATTTTATGCTTCTTAGGTTGAGGCCTCTATTTTCTTTAGGAAGACAAGATTTTTCCCATTCAATGAGTTTATATCTAAATCTTTCTTCAGTGCCAAGGTTTTTTTTATTTTTTTCAATTTTAGTGACCACTTTGGAAGGCATTCTAATAATAGACATCTAGTAGATAGGAATACTCTAGATTGAGGCTTTGAACATCTAGTATTTCACTACCTAAGTAAGTAGGTGACCCTTCCATCCCACCAATTTATTTTGAATTCAATCAATGAAAGGGTTTAAAATCTTAGAATCTATTTTTTCTTCAAATATCAAGATGCCTAAATGACTTGTTAGAAGTTTTCCCACCTGACAATCTAAGATTTTGGCAATTTTTTTCTACTGAAAGAGAGGAGTGTTAATGAAAAATAGAGAACTCTTTTGAAAGTTAATGCACTAATTTGAAACTTTTTCATATTTTTTTTGTATGAGTTTTATATGTTTCTCTTCCTATATATAGGCTTCACCAAGGATGATGGTGTCGTCAATGAACTATTCATGTGTGATAGGTCCTATATTTAAAGCCACTAAGATTCCTTTAATCAGTCCCTTAGTGTAGGCTTTCAACAGGCTCCTATCCAACATTTTTGATAGAATTATGAAGAGGTAAAGAGAGAGAGGGTCACCCTAACTTAGCCCTCTTAAATCAGGAAAGATACCTTTTGGGATACCATTTATGATAACAAAAAAATTAGAAATGTCAATACAGTTCTAGATGATCTTCTTGGTGTCTTGATTCAATCCTAGCCTTTCCAGGATCTGCATGAGGAATCACTAGGAAACCTGATCATAGGCTTTTAACATATCCAAATTAAGCAACATTACCTTCCTTGAGGATATATATATGGAATGAATGGCCTCATTGATCAAGATGATGTCATCCATTATATGTCTACCAATTATAAAGACCCCCTATTGCTCCCATATGACTTTATCTAAGAGATGTTACTTGCACTTTAGCAAGATAAAGGAGCATATTTTTTACATTGTATTTTAAAGACTAGTGGGGTGGAATTCCTCAAACATTTGTATCACCCTAATTTTTTGTAATCAGTACTAGAAAAGTGTTATTGATTTATTTGAGACTAGCTTTTGATTGGAAAAATTCTCTAGCAGTTGCCTCAACCTCCTTCTGGATAATGTCCTAGAATTTTTGGAAGAAGAGTGGGGGAATCCATTAGGTCATATGGATTTTTATCCCTCCATTGAAAACATCAAAAAAATTATCTCCTCTTCATAAGGAAGATTGGTGAGGGAGACATTGTCAGCATCAGAGAAGACTTTATCAAAGTTGTTGAGTGTGGTATCTACCAAATGATCATTTGATAGTCTTTCTTATGAGAGGATATTTTTAAAGAAATTTATTTCATGGTGGCAGATCTCAAATTTGTCTTTTATAATTTCCCCATTTCCCATTTGCAATTGAGATATTTTGTTGAGGTTCTTGTTCTTGTTGTAGAGTGATGGAAGAACTTGGTATTCTGTCACCCTCCTTTAGCCATGTGCATATGGACTTTTGTCTCTAGTAGGCTTCCTCTCTTGATTCAAGGTTATGAAATTGACAAAAAAGTTCTTTTACCTTGAAATGCATGTGATCATTATTATTACCTGTAGCATAAAGATCTTCAATAGCTAAAAATTCTACTTCATGAGCATTTTTTTGTAGGAAGATATCCCCAAAGACTTATTTATTCCAAATTTTTAAATTCATTTTGAGGAAAATAATTTTTTAGTAAGAATAAACATGGTGGATCCTGAGAAAGTTTCTTTCCACAAAACACTTATGGATTCCATGAGATTAGGATAAATGAGCCACATGCTTTCAAATCTAAAGGGATAACATTTGGGTTTTGAGATTTTGTCCCCTTCAAAAACTAATGGATTATGATCAGACCCTATTTTAGGTAGGGAAGAGAGCTTGATATAGAAATGAATTTCCAAATTTAATGAAATTATAACTCTCTCAAGGTAGACCTGGATCAAGTTTTCACCTAATATTTTATTTGACCATGTAAAAGGATTGCCATTTAGGTCCGCATCCACTAATTATGCATTTGTAATGTAATCATGAAAATATATCATGCTATTAGTTTAGTTTATATGACCCAATTTTTATCCCTAAGAGTGAGAGGGATGTTGAAGTCTCCATCAATAATCCATTTCTAATTTACATAGGTCCTTTAGAAATCTAGCATTTTTTTCCAAATAATGTTTCTGGCATATTTAGCATTGAGGGCATAGACATTAGATAAAATCCATCTATCATTTTTATCTATATCAATGAAAAAAATACAAATATGATGATTTGTATTCCCTCAAGTATCTCCTCTTAGGAAATCTAGGTTATAAAAGATTGCCAGTCCTCCTGAAGCGCCTATAGAATTTGAGTTTAAAACTTAAGGATTCCTCTAGATTTTCATAGTGTAGGATTTTAGAATGGAGTCAAACATTTTGGTTTCTTGAATGATAAGGATAGAAGGGTTGACCTATTTTATGAGATTATAGAGGTTCCTCCATTTCCTAGGGTTATTTAATCCCCTGACATTCTAAGAAAGGCTTTTCATTTCTTATCCCATTAGATTTAAAGATTTTGTTAGGATCCCTTGGTAATCTCTTTGGCCATTTCTAAGTTATTTATAACCATCCTTTGAGATATTCCTGATGTAATTTATTCAAACAAAAGTTATGAATTTAAAACATTGTTCAATATAAAATAATATAATATTTAGTATTAAATCAAGTAAATAAATGTGGAAAAAACTTGTAAAAATCATCATAGTCCTCCCAAGTGGAATTATCCTCAGAGTATTGGTCCCAAAGTACCTTATACTATGGCACTTCTCTATTGTGAAAATGGAGTTTACGAGTGTCGATTTCTCTAACTGGTTCTACCATGACTACCATAGTATCTAGAACGTGCAAAGCATTTCAATCCAACACATTTGAAGGATCAACTATATACTTTTTAAGAGAAGACACATGAAAGACATTATGTAAAAGAGTTAGAGATGGTGGAAAACATACCTATATGCTATAGGTTTAACCACTTTAGAAACCTTGAAAGGTCCCACATATCTTGGTGAAAGTTTTGTTGACTTCTTGAATCTAATCGAGCTTTTATGATGCTTTACCTATAAAACCACTCTATCACATACCAAAAACTACCTAGATATTATCTTCAAATTAGCATAACTTTTATATCATTGACCTTGGCCAACCTTTTCCTTATTATCCTGACTTTATCTTCCATTTTTTAATGCATATCAGGTCTAAAGACTACTTTGTCTTCTAACCTATCCCAACTGATTTTTGTTCTACACCTCCTTTCATACAATGCCTCAAATGGAGCCATCTTCAATGCTGATTGGTATGATTTTTTATAATAAAACTCAACCAATTAAAGGTACTCATACAACTTGTATTATTTATCCATAAAATACATATAAATGATATGTTCTAAAATATTATTAACTCGCTCTATTTATCCATTAGTTTGTGGGTGATATATAAAATGATATTGTATGGAAAACCATGCAACTAATACACTTTCTTTATGAATCTCATCACAAGCATAAGTGCATCATCAGTCAAGTTACTTGGTATAAAGTGAGATACCTTGGTTATTTTATCAACTACTACCAAGATCATATCATGCCTATTCTGTAATAATGGAAAACCTTGGACAAAGTTCATATTGATCACCTACCACTTCTATTTTGTTATGTCATGTGGAGATAACAATCCATATGGATGCACATGTTCAGCATTCACATGCTGACATTATAGATAATGAGACATAAAATCCGATACATCTTTCTTGATTCCTTTTCAAAAATAGAGAGTTCTAAGCTCATCGATGAGCTTGGTTACACTTGGATGTCTTAAATATAGGGTATTGTGCAATTCCTTTAGCATTATGCTCCTCATATTATCTCTATCTTTTACATACATCTTACCATTATACCATAAAAGACCACCATTCTCGATTATGAATCCCTTAAACTTGTTATCCTTAAATTTATCAAGCTCAATTCATGGGATAACCCCTATGAAAATTGTCTATTTCATATCCCATGAGCTCTAAACATGTAAAATGAGGTCAATCACTACCTCCTTATGTTTTTTCCCTAAAAAATTAGTTTTTTTGGGGAGTTTTTCACCTCATGCAGTTTAGAGAAAATTCTTCAGACTACTCCAAGTTCAAAATCATACAATCTAGAGAAATTTCTCTAGACTACACCCTAAAGTGAAAGAGTGGAGAAATTCTCCACTATTGCACATGCAGGGTCAGAGAATTTATTCACTCCTACAAGGGGCCCACCACTTCTTGTGGTAATTAATATGTATTAATTACCTTATACATACATACATACATACATATATATATATATATATATAAAACCTTGTAATTTTCTTTTTTTACCATTTGTTGTTACCTTCTCTCACCATTTTCATACCTGTGTGCTTCCCTCTTGCTATTTTCAACCTACCTTGTACCCTTCATCACCGTGTTCATGCTTGGTCACCTTAATTTACTCTAGAATTTGATTAGGTAAGGTTTTTTTTTGTTTTAGTCCTTTTATTTTATTTATTATTCTTTAGGTTTTGTTTTCTTTTCTTTATTATCCTTTTGATCCTGTGTTAATTCCTATACATAAAATTGCCTATTTTTATTCTCATCAATTTCTTATTTTTGAGACCTCACATTTCTCATTACATCTTTTTGTAATATTTTGGCATACCTTTGGACCATTAAAAAACCTTTCATGTACCCCATGAGTGCACCTCAGATATTTTTCTCTAAGGTACACACCAACCCATTTGGCCCTTGTGCACCTCAGGGAAAATTCTCCAAGGTTCACCTTTGACCCTTTTTCACATTACCCCATACACCTTAGAGAATTTTATCTAAAGTTCACGTAGCCAAAACTTAAATAGGTACACTTCAGATAATTTTCTCTAAAGTACACCCTTCCTTGAAACATCAATGTCAATTGGAAAAAATTCTTTAACTTACACCAATATTAAAACCATCTCCTTAGGTGTAGGTTGGAGAAACTTATTCAACCTACACCAATGTTACCCTATCTCAAGCATGGTTTAGGTTAGATAATTTTATCTAACCTACACCCAACCTTGACAAACTTTAACACTTATGTATTCCAAATAATTTTCTCTACATTATACTAAAGATATCTACCCATAGTGCAGTTCAGATAAATTTATTTGAACTACACATCTTTGTTCATATCATGTGTAAAAATGTGTGTGTGTGTGTATGTGTGTGTGTGTGTGTGTGTGTGTGTGTGTGTGTGTGTGTGTGTGTGTGTGTGTGTGTGTGTGTGTGTGTGTGTGTATAAAACCTTGTGGTAATTTTCATTTTTTACCATTTTTTATTACCTTCTCTCACCATTTTCATGCCTGCATGCTTCCCTCTTGTCATTTTCAACCTAACATGCACACCCTTCATCATCGTGTTCATGCTCGGTCACCTTAATTTACTCTTGGATTTGATCAAGTAAGGTTTTTTTATGTTTTATTCCTTTTATTTTCTTTATTATTCTTTAGGTTTTTATTCTTTTCTTTATTATCCTTTTGATCCCATGTTAATTCCTATACATAAAATTGCCTATTTTTATTCTCATCAATTTCTTATATTTGAGACCTCGTATTTATCATTTCATATTTTTTTAATCCTTTGGAATACCATTGGACCATTAAAAAAACCTTGCTTGTACCCTATGAGTCCACCTCAAATATTTTTATCTGAAGTATACACCAACCCATTTAGCCCTCATATACCTTGGGGAAAATTCTCCAAGGTTCACCCTTGGACCTTTTTCACTTTACCCCATACACCTTAGAGAATTTTCTCTAAAGTACACTTAGCCAAAACCTAAAGAGGTACACTTCAAATAATTTTCTTTGAAGTACACCCTTCCTCAAAACATCAGTGTAGGTTGGAGAAAATTCTCTGACCTGCACCAACTTTAAAACCATTTCCTTAAGTGTAGGTCAAAGAAAATTATCTGACCTACACTAATGTTACCCTATCTCAAGCATGGTACAGGTCAGAGAAATTCATCTGAACTACACCCAACTTTTCTAAACTTTAACACTTATGTAGTCTAAAGAATTTTCTTTGGATTATACCAAATATATCTACCCATCATGTAGTTTAGAGAAATTTATCTAAACTACATAGCTTTGTTCATATCATGTGTAAAAATGCAAATTTTTATTGCTCCTACATTTTATCTAAAATAGATGAAAAATTATAACTCTTAAGAATTGAAAATCCCCCTTGTAGTCACTTGATCAATGTCAAAAGATTCTCCTACCAAGAGAGAGAGATGAAGTATAAGTTTTAAGGTGTGTTTTTGACATCCACAGTCAAATCAAATATAGACTAGATTGGAGATATAAAGATTGGCCATGTTGACATGGTTGTATTCTTGCAGAGGCTAAGTAGGTACCCCATTGCATCGCATATGTAGGTTATCCTAAACAATGAGATTCATTTGGCAACTACTTTTCCCATATCAGCATAAGATCCACAATTCATCTTCATTATTGTTGCACACTTTTATAGGTAGACCAGATCATTCAAAGATGTTGATAGAAAAGTGATCATTTAGATTGATGAGGAATATCTTGGTAAAATATTTCATCTCTTTGATATTGAGGAATATTTAGATATAACTATGAACTTAGCCTAAGAGTATTATGATAAGAATTTTGACAAGTGCAAAAGACACATCAATTCTCACTGACTCAAAAATCCTTGACATCCCATTATGAGATGGCCCAGATACTTTTATTATAGTGATTTCTAAGAGGAAGTAGGGTATTTAGGCACCCTCCTAAGTAGAGTTAAGGGGCTATCCACATCAAATGTCTTCCAAAAATGGATGTATCACTATATCTTCATCATCAATATGGGCAAATAAAGGATATTCTATGGGAAACATATTAGTGATGCCATATATCACTAGCTCTTTGAAGTGATCTCTTATCTAAAACTATTTATGACTTCCTCCTTGGTATAGACTGTAGCTAGCATGAAATCTTTCCTAAGATCAACCAATGTTAGTGAGAGAAAGAATGTTCTTCTGTATGAATACTACCCATAATTGACTCTCAAAGAAAACATAAAACATTACAAGAGAGTCAATGATGCCTTATTTTACAAGTTCATTTGTACTTTCAACCAAGACCCTCAAAAAAAGAGAGTTTTAGATGTAGCATGGGCAACAATCAATAAGGTTAGTTGCATTTTTCTATAATTCCCAACCTTCACCTACATTAGGGTAGGAGGGTTTGATAAACAAAATTATATGTTACCTAGGTACCCAAGTGACAAGTTGATTTTGATGGAGATGTGCCAATAGATGATGAGTGTACATGAGAAGAAATCATATTACCACAAACAAGGTTTTAACTTTCTAATTAGCATTGGTCAATATACAGTTTTAACCACTCCAAAATCCAAGACAATGGAAACTAAAATATAGTGAATAACTCTTAAGAGATTCAAGAGCAAGAAACACTTTGATTATAGAATGATGAAGGAGAAGTTGAAAGGGAACTATACTCATGTACATAGGATTAAATAAATTTGGGTAGAGTGTAAGACTGATGAAGATGTGAGAAAACTTGACTATAGTTACCTTTTTGTAGATTAAATTATTAATTTAAAATTGGTTAATATTTTTGAGGAATTGACAAATGATGGGAATTTATTGAACCCATCATATGAGAATAATCAAGTTGCTTCAATTCCTCTAATTCAATGGTTGGTGAAAGAATCTACTTCCATCAAATATAGATTCCAACTTATTATCACAAAGACTAATACTTGGTTTGAAGTAAATGGTATCAAGTTAAAGCCATTTAAAACTGGGTCTGAGAAAGAATATGATGAAGACACTGCTAAAAAGTGGGAGGAAGTAAGGATGAAGAACAAGGAAGATGCCTTCACCTCTACATAGAAACTAAATTTTGTGCTCAAAATTAAAGTCAAAAGAAAGGGTAAAGATGCTGATGTAGAGAAAAAATTTCAAGCAGAGAAAGAGGAAAATCCAATCGCAAGTGAATCACCAACACAGCCAAAGACTTCTCAATTTGAGACTTCACAAGCAACAAATTCATAGGTAGCATATTCTACTCTTCCCTCTATCACTCTAATTATACCAATTATTTTTATAGTACCTCTTCTGACTATTCTTTCATCTCCTCCATTACCTGCTAGTTTCATACTTTTCTAAGTTCCTTCTCAAAGCACATTGGATCAAGTTTTTGACTCCCTTTCCAATTTACCCAATCCTTCAAAATCACTAAGATATCCCACCAATATATATTTTACCCAATAAGACAGATAAATTCATGTCTACCTCATTATACAAATCGGTAACACATATCCCATCCACTCCCATATCAAATATGCCAATTGGAACCAAAGTGTGAGATATACAAACACAAACTCCACCTATCATAACCATTATTCCATTGGTATCCACCCCATTGTAAGATACCTTCATACCACCTTCCATTCTATTCACCTTACCAATTATCTATGTTCCCCCAATATCCCAATCCTTAGTATCATATATGCAAGAAAATTCATCAACCCTTCCCCCTTAGTTGATGTCTCTAACACCTAAGAGGAAAAAACAAGTTGTTTCACCATATGACTTTGACTTTAGTCAACTTGTTCCAATAAAGCCCAAAAAGGTGAAAATTTCCAAGACCATATCAAGAGTAATTTTTGATCCTAGTCACAAGTATGCTAAAGTTGTAGTACCTCTAGAAGATAGAAACATTGAGTATATTCAAGCATTCAAATATTTAGTGGGATGGATAGATCTTGGGAGGCAAACTCATGAAAGTGTAAAGGAGGATTTGTAGGCAACAATGGCATCCTTATTGGAGAGATAAAATAAGAACAAGAAAATTTAGGATTAACTCAAGCACAAGTAGAATAATTAACTTTAGTTATACTAATGATCACACAATCATCTAGGATAGTATAACCTTTTAGGAATGAGGCCACTAAGAATGAAATTCAATAGGTAAAAAATATTGGTTCTCAAGGTTAGGTTATTAGTGCTTGGTTTAAAAGATTATTAATACAAGGTGTTTAATGGTTATGTTCTACCATTGAGTTTTTAAGAAACTTGAGTGAATTAAAAATGTAAATATAGACAACACTTAAGACACTCACTCAAGAATTGTAGCTAATATACAAATATATTCATACATGGACTCAGTTGTGTGAGTTCAAGTTAGAAGTCTTGGTCAAGAAAAAAGTCATTTCAATGAGGAGAATGTTTATAGAATACAAAGAGGAAATAAATAATAAGAAACAAGTTCTCAAGAATTTAATTAAGGATATTGAAGCCCAAGATATGTGTACTGATAAGTGTCTAGACCTTATAGATAAGATTGGAGAATTTCCTTGCCAAACTAGAGATGATTTTGAAGAAATTATTCCTAATGAAATAGTAACTCAAGAGTTCACCTCTTTGATTAAAATATAAATTTAGATAGTAACATTCACACTAAAATTCATCTAAAAATTGGTTGAGTTCCAAGACATAATGCATAAACTACAAATAATCTTGGATAAAAATAAAGGTGTACTAGTCAATCTAGTGAACTCTGTCACAAGGGTCCTTTCCATCTCTAGAAGTATATTAGGGCCAGAAAATAATGAGTTCCAAGTCACCCTAAAAATATAAGAATAATATCTAGATAATAACAAAAAATAATAAATTCCTATGTTTACAAACATAGTTTATTTTCATATTTATTCATACGTAATTTTGTTTGGTGTACTTTGCACATAGGAAAAGTACACAGTCCTAAGTCAAATTAGACTCTATCAAATAATAAGTCAAAGTAGTTATGTATTCCCTATTTTTATTTAGAGTTCCTCTATTTAAATAATAATATGGTATTTTATAAATTCATGATCACCATGGCTATAGAAGTGAAACACTGCTGAATTGATAAGTAATTTTTAAAACTTTGTGTTTATATTGTAAATATTGAATTCCATCAATATAAGAAAATCAAGTGATATTTCAATATTTGTGTTGAAATAAACTTATGGTGTGTTGGGAATGTTCTTAAATCCTTTCCATTACATTTTTTTGTTCTTTGATTGGATTTTGGTACAAATTTTCTATAAAATGGATGGTGCTAGGAAGCTAATTTTGGAGACTTTGAGCTACATTTTAGTTGTTGGGTTTGTGTTCATCATAAAAAGTGACTTACTATGGATACTTTGTGTTGTAAGTTATTTTTATTTGGTGATTTTAATATTTTTTATAAATAAGGTGAATACTTTGGGCTGCACTTTGTTCCATCTATTCATGTTACTTCGCTAGTATTATTCTAGTTACTCATTCGACTAACTAATTTGAATATCAGTTATTATTGCTCCATCAAGTAGTTTTATATTTCCACAATACATTGTAAGGAATAGAAGAAAGTTTATAAGTGAACATAAATTTTGAAAAAAGAGAATTGGATGATATGATAACACCTACTTTGATAAAATTAGTGTAAATAAGTGTAAATAATTAATTATTATTTTAGTTAGCAATAAGAAGGGAGCCTCCCCTTTCCTTGAGGAGAGATTATATCTCATCACACTATGGTTGAAAGTACCATTTTTTTACTATTATATTTGTAAAAACAATATTTACCCAATAGTTTTTGATGGATCTACTGGGAAATAAACATGAAATCGAGAGCTACACTCATTTGATTGAAATACGACCATCACCTTATTATTTTTTATTATTTTTTTTGTTGCTAATCTATTTTATTTCTTGGATACTTTCACATTCTAATGGAAAAAATCTACACTCATGGTAGAAGGTAAATTGGATACATTGATCCAACATTTGAGTTGTTGAAAGAACATAACGTTGATCTTTTTCTAACACATATACGGTCACCTCTTCATCATACAAAAAGTTTTCCTCCTACAAATACAAGATATCTTATACCAGGGGAAGCTTCTAACATTTGTAGGGTCATAACTACCTTGCCTTTGCAAATATTTATTATTCCTCCATAAAATCCACATGGAATGGTTATTCAAGGTCCATGGTAATTTTTTTTGGTCTATTAAACTTGACACCACCATCTCATGAACTACTTCATGGTTCATGGAAAAATTTCCCTGAGTTATATGGTGATGGCAAGCAACATATGGATGAGCATATTTTTGCATTATACATTGCATGCATATTTTTTGGAGTGGAAAATGAAGATGTTTCTATAATATCATTCATAGAAACACTCCAAGGTGTTACTATTGATTGGTTTTACCATCTTGCAACAAGAACCATCACATGTTGGGAAACACTCAAGGCTAAGTTTGAGGCAAAGTTCAAGTTGGTAGAATATTCTCATGTTTTATTATCTCAACTTACACAAATGAAGAAAGAAACACATGAGCCCATGCATGAATTCTTGGCAAAGTTCAATAAGTTGAGAAATAAGATTCCAGTGGTTGCTCAACCTATGCTTGAGAACTTGAAATGCTTCTTCATAATTTTTAGTTGTTAGAGGTTAGTTTTATTTAACAAAGAGTGGCTATAGCTAATATTGATGATGCTTAAAGCTTGGCCACTAAAGTACAAGATGATATTATCTTGGTGGGAAAAGTAAGAAACAATTCAATCAAATTTAGAGGGTAACCCTCTATAACTTCACCTTATACTAGCACCATAGATCCTCTGGTGTAGAATTTGTTAAATGAATTGCTATCACTCAAGGTGTGAGTGTCCCAAGGTATGTCCTTTCCTTCATACAAGGATACTCCAAGAAGAACCTACCCAAATGCTTCTAATTATTCCAACAATCCTAAAAGAAACCAAAATCAATATAAGCTTCTTTAACCACAAGAAAGGCTTGCTTTGGAGGCACCACTAGATAACACAATAGTTAACTAGCTAGAACCTAAAAATGATGATGTTCTGGAGCTATAATATGTTCCAAAAGATGATGATAATCCCTTCATAAGAGATAAAGATGGACAAGCTAGCGAATCTAATATCAGGTTTCTAAACTTTGAAGAAGATGATGATGAACAAGAGGAAGATACACATGGTGAGTCTTATGCCATCTTTACCCATTCTCAAAGTTAGTCAAATAAATAATAGAAGGTTGATAAAGTTAATTCCAGGGATAAACCATGTAAATAGGTTACGATTGCCAAAAGAGGAACTCCTTTACCAATTCAACCAAAGGACATAGTGATGGATAAATAAGTAATTACACCTCCTCATCCTACTTCTCCTTATATGTCAAGACCCAGTGCCCAAAACCTAAAAATGAAAATACCCTGTCTTCTTCAGTTGCCCCATACCTAGCCTTTGATATCATAAATCATACTAGGAAGACAAAAATTCAAATGTATAAAGTTTAATACCTCTAATCCAACCTCGATCAATTCAATAGATTTACTAAGTTTGTAAAAAGTAAGGGGGTCAACTCCGATCAAGTCTCACCCAAAAGTTCACTTGTTGATCCTAAGCTAAAGCCAAAGCAAAATAACCTAGTTATAACTCTTTCATCCTCCTCTATAAAAATAGAGCCTTTTTATATTTTCTTATTTATCAATGGTTACAAACTCAGTAATTATGTCATTGATTTAGGTGTCTCTGATAATGTGATGTTATCCAAAGTAGTTAATTCCTTGGGGTTAACTTTGAGAAAAACTTTTGGCTATTTTTGTTTAATGGAAACTAAGAAAGTATCCCTCATAGGTCAAATCAAGGAAGCACAATTTGCATTTTCCACTTTTCTAGAGAATAAGATCAAGATGATGATTCTTATAGATAATGTTCCCACTTCATATGGAATTTTTTTGGGGTGTAACTTTTGCAAAGAATCAACATAGATTGCTCTGAGGCTACGATACCTGTCAAAGGTGTTATGTGGAAACTTTATCCAGAGAAATAAGTAAAGTATACTATGACAAAGATAGATGACATAAAATCCTATATTCTCTTTAAAACCTCTATAATGGGTCCTTATTTCTTGACTATAGATGAATATCTAGTATCATTAGATGATATTTCATATGAAGGTCAAGAAATAGATGAATTTCCCTCTTCAGATGAATATGTTTTGGATTTTGAGACTATCAAAGTAGAAATTTTAAATGATGTTTGGACTTTAGAATTTGATGGTAGTTATTCTTCAACTAGGTTTGGAGCTGGGATAGTCTTCATATCCCTAAAAGGAAATGTCTTCCCTTTTTCTTTCAAGTTGAAATTTGTTAACACTAACAATACTATTGAATATGAAGCTTTTCTATTAGGGATGGATGTTTCACAAAAGAAAGGAATTAAAAATATCCATACTCAAGGTGATGCTGAGTTGGTCATTTATCAAGTCAAGAATTTGTATCAAAAAAGAATGAAAGGCTAAGGCATTATTGCAATCAAGTTTGGGATTGCATGGAAGATTTTGATGATTTTAATATATCAATGATTCTAAGGGAATATAATGATAAGGTAGATTTATTGGTTATTTCATCCACTCTCCAAAATCCTCACAAATATTTCCAAGGAAACAAGTATACCATTGAGTTGGTCTTCCACCCTAGCATTCCTAAAAATGTCAATCATTGGTAGGTTTTTAACAATGATGAGTAAGTCATCACCTTCTTGGAAAAGGTAGAAAATTTTAGTGAGTTATACTTTGAGGGGAGTGACTCTACTCCTCAAGAATCAATTTTTGAGGTAAATGAGGAAACTGGTGAAGCTATTTTGTAGCTAAAAAGGAATAGAATTCCTAAAGGATTGGTATCTCTAGAGAGGCTATTTGATAAACATGATCAATTCATCAAATGTCAACATTTAGAATCAAATTCATCAATAGAGATTGAGCAAGTCAATATAGGAACTAAGAATGATCCCAAAATGATAAATATTGGGAAATGTTACATGTCAAAATAAAGAGAGAATTTAGTGACACTTCTAAGATGATACATTCATGTATTATCATATTCATATGCTGATTTGAAATCTTTTCAACCTAAGGAAGTGCAGCATGATATTCCTCTCAATCCTAGATCTTATCCTCATAAGTAGAAATAATGACAGTATAATCCCAAAATGCTAGGTACCATCCTTGCTGAAGTTTAAAAGATGCTAAATGCTAGGATCATCTTTCCTATACATCACTCAACATGGATAGCTAACATTGTTCTTGTGAGAAAAAAGAATGGATAAATTTGCATCTATGTTGAATTTTATAATTTGAACAATCATCATTTAAGGATAATTACAAACTATTAATAATGGATCAAGTAATAAAAATAGTGGTGGGTTTATATATGTTGTTTATTATATATGGCTTCTTAGCATACAATCAAGTGGAGGTGCATGATGAATATCAACACAAGACATCTCTCACTACTCGATGGGGCACTTTTAAAAATCATAGAATGCCTTTTGGGTTGATTAATGTTAGTGCCACCTTGTAGACAAATATGGACTAGGAATTCCATGATATTATTGGTAAGTTCATTGTATTATATCTTGATGAGTTAACAATTTTCTCAAAAAAGCATCAAGATCACTGTGATCATTTACAACAAGTGCTTCAAAAGTGCCATCAACATGGGATATCCCTTAATCCTAAGATGCCCATTTTTGGGGTTATTGAAGGTAAGCTCCTTGGACACATTGTGTCCAAGGAAAGAATCAATATTGATCTTGAATGGGTCAAGTCAATTTAGAATCTTACTCTTCCATCTAGTAAGAAAGGAGTTCATTCCTTCTTTGGGAAGGTTAATTTCCTGTGAATATTTATACCTAATTTTGTTAAGAAAACATGTCACATTATTGATATGATGAAAGGGAGATCATTTTTCCATTAGAATGTAAAAGGGAAAAAATCCTTTCATGATATTAAATAATTAATTGCTATTTCTCCCATCTTAGTCTACCCTGATTATACCAAGAACTTCATCATGTATAGTTATGTTTTTAAGCATACTCTATCTACAATCTTGGTTCAACCAAATGAGGAGGGAATTAAATCTCCTATAGCTTTCATGATCTGACCTCTAAAGGCTCATGAGCTCAAGTACTCACCCATGGAGAAACATGTTTATGCCATGGTAAAAGTGGTTAAGCATTTTAGGTATTACATCCTCAACTCTCACACCTTTGCACTAGTACTAGATTCTATAGTCATGTCTATCCTAACTTAGCAAGAATTTAGAATAAAAAGAGGTAATTGGATTACTAAGATCCAAGAATATTATATGGATATCAAGCCTAAAAATCTAGTGTGTGGAAAAGGTTTGTACCAACTCATTAAAAAAAAAAACCAGAAGAGGTATCTAGTAATGAAGGAGACATAGAAGAAGAGCTGCCCATGGTCTTATTTGTGAGCACAATGAATGAATGGTACTCTAACATTGTTCACTTCCTCACATATGGATAATTTATAGAGAATTTTTATCATAAAGAGAAGAAGACAATCAAGCTTAAAACTATAAACTTTTTTTTTTAGGATAACAATTTGTACAAGTGAAGCATTGGTGGAATTTTTCTATGGTGTGTAGACAAAGCACAACAAGAAAAGTTGTTGGATTATTTTCCAAACATAGCATGTGGAGGAAATTTTTCAGATTTATTCATAGATTAAAATATTTTTTATGAAAGATACTACTAGCTAAAACTTTTTTAGGATGCATACGCTTGGGTGTGTAAATGCAAAAGTGCCAATTGTTTTTGGGGAAACCCAAATTGGTAGCCCTACCCCTTAAGCCATTACTAATTGAAGAACCCTTTTAGAAATGGGGTATTGACTTCATTAGTGTAGTGAACTAATTATTAAGTGTAGGTCATAGTTATGTTCCCATGGCTATTGATAACTTTACCAAGTGGGTAGATGTAATTCCAACCAAACATGCCACTTTAGAGGTTGTTTGCAACTTCTTCAAGGAAAACATCATCACAAGGTTTGGAGTACCTAAAAAAATAGTAAATGATAATGTTTTATATTTCACATCCTAAGAGATGACTAAGTTATATTTTGAATATGGGATCATTCTATCTCACACTTTGGACTACTTCCCTCGAGGAAATGGCCAGGTTGATTCTAGTAATAAGAACCTGATTACTATTATCAAGAAGTTGGTAGAAGAAAATAAGAGACCCTATCATAAGGAATTATATGATGCATTATGGGTTGATTGCATCACTCTCAAGTGAGTGATTGGTATGTCTCCTTTTTAAATTTTGTATGGTTTAAATGCAAAAATACCCATCACATTGGAGTTACCCACCCTTAGATTTTTGGCTAAGGTAATTGAGGGTGAAACATTTGAAAGCTCCATAAATAAGCATATTATGTACATTTCTAAATTAGAGGAGAAGCATAAAAAGGTGGTGGACCACATTGTTGAACATCAAAGTTAAGTCAAGAAGCTTTTTGACAAGAATGACAAGCCATAAACTTTTCAAGTTGGGGATCTAGTTCTTTTGTGGGATAAAATAAGAGAGATAAAAGGAATGCACAAATTATTTGATTCTTTGTAGAGGGGACACTTCCTTATCCATCAAATTTTTGGAGAGCATAGTTTTATTTTGGCTTGCCAAGATGGAACACCATTACCACTACCTAATAGCGGATAAAATATAAATATTTTCACCTAGTGAGACTTTAGTTAAGTTTGTATATTTTGTTTTTTGTTTTTTTGTTTTTAGTGTTATCTATCACCTAACTCTATGGCCCAATGGAGAAAGGCACTTAGAGTTCTAGGATTCTATTTATTTCAAGCATTTCAAAGAATTCCTAAAATATATTCCCTAGTCAGAGCTAGCTATTATCCTTGAATTTAATAGGCTCAATTCATGGGATAACCCCTATGAAACTTATTTATTTCATAGCCCATGAGCTCTAAGCATGTAAGATGAGATCAATCACTTCCTCACATTTTTTTTTGAAAAATTTACTTGGGGATTTTTTCACCTCATGTAGTTTAGAGAAAATTTTCTAGACTGCACCAAGTTTGAAATCATGAAATCTAGAGAATTTTCTCCAGACTGCACCCCAAGGTGTAAGAGTGGAGAAATTATCTGGTATTACACATACAAGGTCAAAGAATTTCTCCACTCCTGAAGGGGGCCAACCACTTAATATGGTAATTAATATGCATTAGTTACCTTGTTTATATATATTACCTCATGGTAATTTTCTTTTTTACCATTTGTTCTTACCTTCTCTTTCCATTTTCATGCCTATGTGCTTTCTTCTCACCATTTTGCACTAACTTTCACTCTTCATCATCATGTTCATGCTTAGTCACCTTAATTTACTCTTAAATTTAATTAGGTAAGGTTTTTATTTTTGTTTTAGTCATTTTATTTTCTTTATTATTCCTTAGGTTTCATTTTCTTTTCTTTATTAGCCTTTTGATCCCATTTTGACTCTTATACATAAAATTGTCTAGTTTTATCCTCATCAATTTATTGTTTTTGAGACCTCATATTTCTCATTACATTTTTTTAACCTTTTAGCGTACCTTTAAACCATTCAAAAACCTTGCTTGTAATGCATAAGTGCACCTCAGAGAGTTTTCTCTAAGGTACACACCAACCCATTTGGCCCTCATGCACCTTGGGGAAAATTTTCAAAGGTACACCCTTGACCATTTTTCACTTTACTTCATACACCTTCGAGAATTTTCTCTAAAATGCACGTAGCCAAAACCTAAATTGGTGCACTTCATAGAATTTTCTCTAAAGTGTACCCTTCCTTAAATATCAATGCAGGTCAAATAAAATTATCTAACCTACACCAAAATTAACACCATCTCCTTAGGTGTAGAATAGAAAACATTATCTAACCTACACCAACATCACCCTATCTCAAGCATGGTGCAAGTCTAAGAATTTTCTCTGACCTACACCCAACCTTACCAAACTTTAACTCTTGTGCATTTTGGAGGATTTTCTCTAGATTGCATCAAAGATATCTACCCATAGTACAATTTAGAGAAAATTATTCAAACTACATAACTTTATTCATATCCCATGTAGAAACACAGATTTTTCTCACTCCTACATTTTCTCCAAAATAGATGAAAAATGCTAACTCTAAAGAATTGAAATTCCCCCTTGTAGTCACTTGATCAATTTTATAAGATTATATTGCCAAGGGAGGGATGAAGTATAAGTTTCAAGGTGTGTTTCTAGTGTCCATGATCATATCAAATATAAACCAAATTAGAGATAGAGAGATTAGTCATGTTGACATGGTTGAATTCTTATAGAGGCTAGGTGGGAACCCAATTGCACTACATATGTAGGCTATCCTAAATAGTGAGATTTATTTGGTAGCTACTTTTCCTATATCATCACAAGATCTAGAGTTCATCTTGATAGTCGCTAAACACTTTGATAGGTAGACTAGATTAGTCAAAGATATAGATGGAAAAGTGATCATTTGGATTGATGAGGAATATCTTGATAAAATATTTCATCTCTCTAATACTGAGGAATATTTAGATATAACTATGAACTTAGCCCAAGAGTATTATGATAAAAATTATGACAAGTGAAAAAGACATATCAATTCTCACTGGCTCAGAACTCCTTGACATTCCATTATGATATGGCCCAACTACCTTTATCACAGTGATTTTTTAGAGAAAGTAGGGGATTTTTTCACCCTCTTAAGTAGAGTTAAGGGTATTCCCACAACAAACATCTTCCAAGAATGGATGTATCACTACATCTTCATCATCAAAAAGGGAAAACAAAGGATCTTTTGGGGGAAACAGATTAGTGATTCCATATATCACTAGCTCTCTGAGGTAACCTCTTCTATAAAATTATTCATGACTTCTTACTTGGTATATGTTGTAGATAGCATGAAATCTTTCCTAGGATTAACTAGTTTTGGCAAGAGAAAGAAGGTTCCTGTGTATGAATACTACCCATAATTAACTCTCAAAGAAAGCACAAAACATTATAGGAGAGTCAATGATGCCTTATTTTATAAGTTTATTTTTACCTTTAACCAAGATCTCAAGAAAAAGAGAGTTATAGATGCTATATGGGTAATAATCAATAAGTTTGGTTGTGTTTTTACATAATTCCGAACTTTCACCTACATCAGGGTAGGTGAATTTGATGAACAACCATATATGTTGCCTAAGTCCTTGAGTGACAAGTTGATTTTGATGGAAATGTGTGGGCAGATGATGAGTGTGCATAATAAGTAATTAGATGCCCATAAACAAGGTTTCAAGTTTCCAATTAGCATTGGTTGATATATAGTTTCAACCACTCCAAAAGCTAAGACAATAGAAACTGAAATACAATGGATCACTCTTAAGAGATTCAAGAGTAGGAAAGAGTTTGATTATAGAATGATGAAGGAGAAGGTAAAAGGGAACTATACTCATATACATAGGATTAAATACATTTGAGTAGAGTGTAGGACTGATGAAGATGTGATAAAACTTGACTACAATCACCTTTCTATAGATTAAATTATTGATTTAAAATTGACTAATATTTTTGAGGAATTGATAGATGATGGGAATTTATCAGAGCCATCATATGAGAATAATCAAGTTGATTCAACTCCTCTTCCTCAAATTCAATGGTTAGTGAGGGAATATACTTTAGAGATATATTCCAACTTATTCTCATATATTCTAATGTTTGGTTAGAAGTAAAGGGTATCAAGTTTAAGCTACTCAAAATTGGGTCTGAGAAAGAATATGATGAAGACACTACTAGAATGCTGGAGAAAATAAGGATGAAGAACAAGGAAGATGCCTCCACCTCTACATAGAAATTGAATTTTGTGTTCAAAATTAAAGACAAAGGAAAGGGAAAATATGTTGATGTTGAGAAAAAATTTCAAGCAGAGAAAGAGCAAAATCCAATCATAAGTGAAGCACCAGCACATCCAAAGACTTCTCAAGTTGAGGCTTCATAGGTAGCATATTCCACTCTTCCCTTTATCACTCCAATTATACCAATTATTTATATAGTACATATTTTGATTATTCTTTCATCTCCTCCTTCACCCACTAGTGCCACACTTTTCTAAGTTCCTTCTCAAAGGACATTGGATCAAGTTTTTGACTCCCTTTCCAATTTACCCATTCCTTTAAAATCACTAGAATCTCCCACCAATTTATATTTTACCTAGAAAGACAAAGACAAGTTCATGTCTACCTCATCATACAAATTGGAAACATAGATCCCACCCACTCCCATATCAAATGTCCCAATTGGAACCAAGTGCTTGATATACAAACACAAACTACACCTATCATAACCACTATTCCATTGGTATCCATCTAATTTTTAGATATCTCCATCCCACCTTCCATTCCATTTACCTCACCAACTATTTATCTTACCCAATGTCCTAGTCCTTAGTATCATTTATGCAATAATATTCATCAACCCTTCCCCCTTTGTTGATGTCTCTAACACCTAAGAGGAAAAAATAAGATGTTTTTCTATATGACTTTGAATTCAATCAACTTGTTTTAGAAAAGCCCAAAAAGGTGAAAAAGGCCAAGACCATATCAAGAGTAATTTTTGATTCTGATCAAAAGTTTATTGAAGTTGTATTAACTCTAGAATATAGAAACATTAAGGATATCCAAATGTCTAAATATGTAGTATGATAGATAGATCTAAGGAGGAAATATCATGAAAGTGCAAAGGAAGATTTGAAGGCAGTAATGGCATCCTTGTTGGAGAGTTACAATAAGGACAAGAAAATTAAGGATTGACTCAAGCACAAGTAGAATGATTGAATTCAATTTTAGTAAATATCACACAATCATCTGAGCTAGTAGAACCTATTAAGAGTGAGTCCACTGAGAATGCAATTCAATAGGTAGAAAAGATTGGTTCTCAAGGTTAGGCTATTAGTGATTTGATTGAAAGATTGTTAACATAAGGTGTTCAATGGTTACGTTCTAGCATCAAGTTTTTGAAAAAAATGAGTGAAGTAAAATTGGAAATATAAAAAACACTTAAGACACTCACTCAATACTTAAGTTAACAAAAAAAATATTCATACATGGACTCAGTTGTGTTAATTCAAGCTGTAACTCTTGGCCGAGAAAAAAGTCATTTCAAGTAAGAGAATGTTTAAAAAATATAGAGGCAATGAATAATAAGAAAGAATTTATTGAGAATTTAATTAAGGATCTCCAAGAATCCTATGATATGCATATTGATAAGTGGCTAGACATTATAGATAAGATTAGATAATATCCTTACTAGACTAAAGATGATTCTTAAGAAATTATTCTTGCTAAAATAGTAGTTCAAGATTTCACCTCATTGATTCAAATATAAATTAAGATAGGAACATTCTCACTAGAATCCATCAACAAACTGGTTGAGTTTCAAGTCATAATGGATAAACTACAAATAATATTGGATAAAAGTAAAGGCATACCAGCCAATCTAGCAAACTCCATCGTAAGGGTCCTTTCCATCTATAAAATTAAATTAGGGATAGGAAATAATGAGTTATAAACCACCCTAAAGAGATATGAAGAATATATAGAGAAGAAAAAAAAAGAATAAATTCTTATGTCTATAGACACAGTTTATTTTCATAGTTGCTCATATGTAGTTTTGTTTAATGTAGTTATCACGTAGGAAAAGTACACAGTCTTAAGTCAAATTGGACTCTGTCAAAAAATAAGTCAAAGTAGTTATGTATTCCCTATTTTTATTAATAGATCCTCTCTATAAATAAGAGGATGATATTTTACAAATGCATGATCAACAGGGCTATAGAAGTGAAACATTACTAAATTGATAAGCAATTTTTGAAACTTTGTGTTCAGATTATAAATCTTGAATTTCATCAATATAAGAAAATCAAGTGATATTTAAATATTTGTGTTGAAATAAAATTTTAGTGTGTTGGGAATGTTCTTACATATTTTCTATTACATTTTATTGTGTTATTATTGTATTGTGGTGTGAAATTTCTATAAAATGGAAGGTGCTAAGAAGCTAATTTTGGAAACTTTAAGCTACATTTTAGTTTTTGGGTTTGTGTTCATCATTGAAAGTGACTTAATTTGGAGACTTTAGGTTGTAATTTATTTTTATTTGGTGATTTTAATATTTTTTGTAAATAATTTGAACACTTTGGGATACACTTTATTTCATCTATTCACATTACTTTACTAGTATTATTCAAGTTACTCATTTGGCTAACTAATCTGAATATCAATTACTATTGCTCCATCAAGTAGTTTTATATTTTCACAATACAATGTAAGGAATAAAATAAATTTTCTAAGTGAACATCAATTTTAAAATAAGATAATTATATGATATGATAACACTTGATTTGATAAAATTAGTGTAAATAATTACTTGTTTTAGTTAGAAATAAGAAGGAAGCCTCCCCTTTCCTTGAGGAGAGATTCGATCTCATCACACTATGGTTGAAAGTACCATTTTATTACCATTCTATCAGTAAAAAATAATTCACCCAACAAAAATTAGGATTCTAAGAATTCTTAGATAATGTTTTCCTAACATGATCATAGAATTCATCTCCTAGAGATAATTTTATCACTTGGTCTCTAAAATTATTCCTAATAGTAGTTGCATCTGCTATATACATTATATGGCTTAGAGAATCAATTAATCTATTCTCTTTACCTTTGATATAATTTATATTAAAATCATAGTTAGAGAATAAACCTAACCATCATCTTTGATGATGGTTTAGATTTAGTTAGGTGAATATGTACTTGAGTACCAAGTTATCAATCTTGAGCTCAAATGGTTTTACCAATAAATAATGCCTCCAAACTTGTAAAGCATGCAAAATTATTGCAAGTTATAGGTCATGATGGGCATATTCACCTCATATGGCTTTAGTTTCCTAGAATTATAGGCTAACACTAAACCATCTTATATAATAACTACTCCAAGTCCATCCTTGGATACATTAGTGATCATTGAGAATTTAATAGTAGGGTCAGGAACTCTTAGCACTAGTGCCAAAGTAAGCCTCATTTTCAATTCCTAAAATGCTACCTCATACTTATTTGACCAAATAAAACTCTAATTCTTTTATTGAAGATAGGTAATCAGATTAACTATTTTAAAAAATTCAAAACAAATTTCCTATAATAGCCCACTAATCCCATGAAACTTCTTACCTCATGCACATTCTTTGGTGCCATATACTCCATTATGGATCTTATCTTTGTTGGATCTACTGAAATACCATCCATAGAGATAATATGTCCTAAATACTACACTTTTTTTAAATTCACACTTAGACAACTTACCATACAATATTTGCTTTTGTAAATGTTGAAAAACCAATTCTAGATGCTTTAAGTGTTATTCCTCATCTTTGGAACAAACAAGGATGTCATCAAAAAATACCAACACAAATCAATCTAGGTAATCTCTAAACACTCTATTCATAAGACTCATAAATGTTTCTGGAGCATTTGTCAATCCAAATGGTAACAC
The DNA here is from genome assembly GCA_037957365.1 of Torreya grandis. Lineage (NCBI taxonomy): Eukaryota > Viridiplantae > Streptophyta > Pinopsida > Cupressales > Taxaceae > Torreya > Torreya grandis. The sequence continues at coordinate 3,421,009 of JARHVA010000749.1, forward strand.
TATGAATTTTTAGTACCCATATCGAGTCTTGATTGTTGTTTTTGGAATATCCTATTCATAGATCCTTGATTGGTGATACCCTTCTCTAAGATCAATATTGTAAAATAATTCATCTCATTGCATTTCATCAAATATATCATTAATACATGGTAATGTATATCTTCTCTTGATTTTTGATTTATTTAACATCATGTAGTCTATACACAAGTAAAGATTGCCATCCTTATTCTTAACAAAGATAACTAGAGCACCCCATTTGGACACACTTGATTGAATCATAAATTTCATCAACAACTCTTAAATTTGTGCCTTTAACTCAACTAATTTAGTGGTTATCATCCTATATGGTACCTTATACTATAGTTCAAATCTAGGTATGATATCAATTGAGAAATCAAATTCACACTTAAGTGGAAATCTTGGTAATTCTTCTGGAAATATGTCATGAAAATTTCTTAGAAAAAGGATAATCTTTGATATGGTTTTTAATATTCTTCCATCTCATTTATCTTAATGATAAATTCTTGGCATCCCTTCTTTTGAAATTTCTTGAGTTGAATTATATAAATCTAGCTTAGCTTCAACTCCTTTATCTCACCCTAAAGTTGTGTCTAATTTATGCAATTACATTAACACTCAACCTTCTTAAGAAAATAGTCAACCTTGGATTTATGATTCACTATCCAATTGACTCCTAAGATCACATCATATGATCCCAATGGTACTACATAAAGATATAATACCCTAGTGAGATTGGGTAACTTAATCTCTAATTTGATTAGACACTTATCAAATTTGACATTTGACTCATTCCCATATTATATAGACCATGCATTTTCCATTACTCTAACCTTTCTAGACAATTTTCTTAACATTCGAGAAGTAATGAAACATTTTTTATCTCTCATTCAATTAAAATAGAAACTAGATTATTGAAAAAAATACCTGACAATTATATGGGTGAAGATTTATACTCAATGTATTGATTATAAATATCTACATGAATCCACTACTAAAATGTAACTTATTAAGAATTTGAACCCTTGTTCTTTGATTTTTCTTGAGGACATTCTTGAGCAAAGTGGTAACATTCATAAATGAAGTAGCCTCCAACTAGTCATTTCTTATCAATCTATTGGTTTACCTTAAAACCACCCTTGAAACCATTACTTGCTATGGCCCTAACCTATCGCATGTATGAGGATAGGAATAGTTGACTTGTGGCTTAATTATCCCTCTTTGATGATATATCACATTTATCTATGCATTCATTTGGTTAGTAGGTTGGCCTATGGAGTAACCATGGCCTAGATAGACTATATATAAGAGGTAGAGGGTAATTGTTTAACATCATATTGTGAATTCTACTCTTATTGAAGCTTGTGGAGGTTAGCCCCTCGAAGTGGCTTGTCTATTATCATATATTTTGATATATTTCATTCATATTTGGATATATTTCTATTTTTCTAATTTATTATTGACGTAATTTCATTACATTACTAGGCTTCCTTTTCCCTAAACCACTATTAAACTTTCCATTATAATTCTTGAACTAACCCTTAGAATCTTTGCTCCTCTACTTCCAGTTCTTCTTCTTGAAAGTTGGTTTAGAAATTCCAAATTTATTTTTGAACTTATATATGACTTGGGTAAGATATTTTAATTTTTTTTCTTGCTTGACTACCTTCTTGAACACCTAATCCATGGTAGATGGACCATGTACATATACTTCATAGCCTATTTGGGGTTTTAATCCCATGATGAATTTAATGATTCTAAATCTCTCATCTACCTAATATTGAGTTACATACTTAATAAGTTATTGAATTGCTCCTAGTATTCATTCACTAATAAATCCACTTAATATTCTAGAAATTTGTAATATTTTAGTCAAAGTATAGTTGTGGAAGCCATTGTGACCTAAATAGTTTCATAAACTATTCCCAAGTGGTGGTGGTTGAGTTGAGGTTATTCTTAAGATTCTTATTTTCCAACCAAATTATTACTTCACTAGTAATCTAATAAATTCCTTTATACTAATTTCATGACTTTAGAATAATTATAAATATTGAAATAATTCTCCATTTTTTAATCCATGCTTCATCTCCATCTCCTAAAATAGATTCATCTAACTAGGGTGGATTCACCTTTTTCATGTCATGTGATAACTCTATAGCTACTTGAGCTCTCACATCATATGGCATCTCTTCATGCCTCTAATCTTGAATATGTTCCTGGTAATTAAGATTATCTTTAGGTTCAACATGAGCATTCTCCTCTTCAAGGCCATGCACTTCCTATTTAGTCCCTAGTCTCTTGCATGGTTATGAGTATTAAATCCAAGTTCATAGCTTTCTCAATGGAAAATTAGTTTTGATCAATAAGGGTTTGGTATTTGAATTACCCTCACCTCCTAGTCTATCATGCACCATTGTTCTTCATGTTTATTAGGAGAATAAGTTTGTTTTAGCATATACATTAAGTCCTAGAGTTTGAGTTTTAGCTCTGATACCACAATGTAACAACCCTACTAGGTTTTATCAAAATATTATAATATATTTTTTAAATTAAATACACATATTCAACATATATATTTCACCATGAGAAACCTAACTAGTGATATTTAACTAACTTTATTAATTTATATAACCATCAAGGTTATAGATAATCCACTTAGCTAAGGATCACCATGAAAAAATATAGAAATAATGAACAATATTAAATAACAATAAATACTACATCTCAACATAAATAAAATAGTATAAATTCAGCCACTACGCATATAATATTATATCCACTGATATATAGGTATAATGAATAAATATTACAATTTTCATCAATACATAAAATATATCAAATGATAAAACATGATATGAATCTCCTGAGTAGAGTCTTCATGACTCAAGAGTCTCCAAAACTCAATTATCACTATGCAATCTCAAGTGTAGTCTCAAGTATAGTACTCTAGCTATGAGGGAAAGCATCATCTGAGTGCTTTTACACATCAATCGTAAACCATAGATCCCCCACACTATCTCCAAAATAATAAGATGGCCCTACCTTCATGTATGGGTAGATAATGATTGTGTGGGAATATAGAGTAAAAAACTAGAACCCATGTGTTAAATATATCGAATACATAATATATACCATAAATAAATCCATTATAATATGATATCACACAAATATGAAAACTATATCAACATATGAAATGAAAATGTTTATCAAACATTAATTTGACCAACATTTTCAATAATAAATTATCTCTATGATCAATCAAATTAATACACACCACTTGATTAGATTACCCTTTATCTCTCATTGATGACACTAATTAAACTAGTGAAATCTGTCTACTACTGAATTAGGGTCATAAATATGAGATTCAGTAAAATAAATAATAATATAAAAAATAATAGATTCATAATATTTCACTATAGCTAATTGAAATTATGCTAAGTAAATAAATATCATAAACATTCATTTAGTCTATCAAATTAATCTATAAATCTAGTTTATTACAAATAATAAATAGAATTCAAAGATAGTCCTCAATATAACATACCATCTGGGTAATGATTATTTAGACTGCTAGTTGCTTTAACCACTAAGCAACTTAAAATATTATTTCTCTACAAAATAATATTATAACCCTAACTAAATAAATTTTTCATATTCCACATATAACAACATCCACTCCATAACATATGATTAGGTTTTGTATTTAAACTCATAAATACATTGAATGCTTTATATTAAAACATTATAATGATTTTATACTAAGAAATATAGACAAGCATCGATTATTCACTATTATAATTATTATTATTATAACACTATTATATGTATTAATGTATATTTATAGATTAATTCATACATAAAAATACATAATACATACTTCATTTATATAGTATACTACTAATATGACATCTACTATCATTCACCTTAAAGTATATTGTATACACAAAGTATATAGTTCATAAATAAAGGCCCCATAACCTTTATTATTATTATAAGAAATTCATATGCCTTGATAATTAAACACACAAAATTATATAAATCAAATTTAGTTATTCCATTAATTATCAAAACCATTTAGCTATTTAAATCTAATCAATCATTCAAGTTTTCCATTAAAACATAACTCAAATGAGAAAATAGATGAAAATAGATGCTCTTACCCAACTTGGGTATGGTTCAATAAAACAACCAATAACCCATAGTTGAATACCTAACTTGGGTATCATTTATAACAACTTAGTTTTGGTTGAATATAAAAACTATAACACACATCTTATTATGCTACTTGGGTATTGTATATCATAACTCAAACATAGTTTAATGAGTCTTCCTATGGACTATGCAAACTCATACATAGTTTAACTATATAACATCAAATACATAGCCTAATGCAAAGTTTGTAATCACAATAAATAACTAACTTTACCTTTAATCCTTTAATAGTTTACTTGTATAAATACTTTCATCAAGTAAAATGTAAAATCCTATAGTCATATTATTCATCTACATGTATCCAAGTTACACAAGTGACTATGTAGAAAATATCCCATGTCTACATATAATCCATTATGAATAATACAAGATTTCACAATTTAGCTTAGGGTTTACAACATAATTTATGTCTAGTACAAACAAATTCATCTTTAAAATATAATACAAATAATCAATCATAATGTCTGGCTATCAATTATAGGTGTATATATACACACACACACACACACACTATCACATATTTAAGTTTTACAGTTGAATATGGGTGTATATATATACATATATATGTATAAAATCACATTTAAAGTTTTTCAATTCATCAACCAAGAATATTGGTATAAATACATATCTATATTTATATATACAAATATATTTGATGAGTATATGTATTTATATGTAATTGGAATTAACTAAATATACTCAAGTGTGTGTGTGTGTGTATATATATATATATATATATATATATATATATATATATATATATATATATATATATATATATATATATATACATTATCACTATAAGCCCACATTCTTAACACAAAAAGTTGGATTGGTTTAATAGTCTGATCATACAAACAATTCTTGAGTCTATGTTTCAAAATACCCAAAAGAATATATAACAACTTGGTTCAACACAATTAGCATGAGCAGAATTTTATATATAACCATATGAATAATTTACATTTTTTAATAGTGTTATTCAAATTTATATGCAAGGTTATTATATAGTTTATAAAGCCTCTTTATATCATGACTAAGACCTACTATTTTACCCCTGACCTTACCAGGTTACCTTGGGCTGGATATAGGGTTTTGTGGAGGCTGAGCCCTCCATAGGGATATATACAACCCTTTGTAATTTTAAAATTTTATAAACAATTGAAAAACCAATAACCTCAAGGAAATTTGAAAGACTATTCATAAAAATTATCACCCATAGTTATTTAAATTACATAACCAACCTAGTAAAATGTATGTATGTTAAATAAACCAAGCCAATTCTTTATTCTTTGCATTTTTTCACCTCCTATCCACCTTTTATCTTCTCATCTCAATATGATGTGATCCATGTACTATTCACAACCTCACTATCCTCTTTTTAATCTCTTTCTATCACTTATTTCCTTCCATTTCTCTACACTCTTTGGCAGATTAAACTCGCTCAAGAATATGCATGCCAAGATAGCTTAACCAACTCATAGTCCACCTCCATAGAAACATAAAAAACCCCATAATTTTATCCCAAACATTACTTAACTAAAGTAAATATAATATTATTAAACTAATCATCTTTATGATTCTATCCAATCCCTAACTGATCATATTATATTCCTTTAGAAAATCCACATGATAATGATTTAACAATCCATCATTGACCATTTAATCACATAAGTCATATAATCCCTATGTCTTATTTCATACGAGACTATCAACTAGTTGATGACTAAAGTATTCCCATGTAATGACTAAACACAATAATTATTATTTAGCTTGGCAATTCAGCTAGGTACATTTAGATTAGAGTTTTACATTGAATGTTATCCACAAACATAAATAATAATTGTGATGATTTCTTGAAATAATTAAATAATTAACATTAGTGTACCCATTTATATATTATGAATATAAATCCTTAAGAAAAACAATTAATCAAATATAATATCTTTTAAAAATAATGTTTTTATCATTCGACATTATAATATAATATCATAATAATAATCTCTAATTATTATCTAAAACTTATAGATCAAATAATGATTATGAAATCCATCATAATGTTCTAATATTTAGCCATTCATAATAAGGTAGTGATATAAGTAAACATAAAAAAATTAACTCATTTAGCCAAATAAGATGAGCTATGTAAAATCACAAAATCAGGGAAATCACTCAAATAATCAACATGATCATTAATAAAAATCAAGATTATACCATAAAGTATATTAACAATCATCTAAAGGAAAAATACACAAAAAATGATACATTATCTACATCAAACAATTAAGAAACATGATATACTAAGTGTTGTGTGTAAAGGTTTATATATTTGTTCTCTATCATCTCCCAACATCTCTATCTAGACCACACTCTCCAGTGATACTCTCCATCCATCATGATCTGAGGGAAGAATCTATCCTACATCCACCTCACACCAATGAAGGTATTTAGTATAAAACATAATTATATCCATAAAATAATGTTGTATAACTAATCGAACATGATCACAAAGTATAGAATATAAAAGTACTGCTAAATCATAATATATAATCATTTAAATTAAGCAATATTAACTATCCCATAATCAACATATGTCATCAAGATTAATCAATTATTAGTTAATCAACTAATAATTCATAGATTAAATAGATTATTTATCTTAGATAGATATCAAGATGTTATATTATTGAGCAATATTATCAACTTCTAGAATAGGATAAGTGACACATGGGGTTTACTTGCCCAAACCTTGACCTTGATAGTAAAACTATTGTAGATATTTGTGACCAAAATTATACCATATTAAATGTTGAGCATCCTTTTAGAGAGGTATACTTTCTTTATTTATATATGTTTGTTTTATATTTCTTGTTATGATTGTAATTTTGGAACTTTTTATTGCTCTAAATAATGCTTTGGTAAACATTTTTGTACTATCTATAAATTTGGCCCTTTTTTGAATTGGTATATGTGCCATTGTATGTTATGTGGATGATGTGTCACTAAGTGAGTCATTTGTATCCATGATCTTTTGTATTTTCCTTTTAAATTCTAAACATGAATCAGTGTGGTGCCCATGCATTATATGATATGCACAAAAATAATTGGATCTCCTCATTGGGTGTAGAGGAGGCAAGTTGATCAACTTATATTTAATCATTTCCCTTAGTGTATCACTTGAACTCTTATTTGACCTTTGAATGCATTTTTTATCACTATTTTTAGATGTATTATGTTTTTATTTCATGTTTTAATATGTAACATTATTTGCCACAAATTGACTAGTTGAAGATGTATAAACATGATTTAAACTATTGTGCCCTAGAGGCCTTTGACTTGTAAATTATTTTTTCCAACATTGTATTTTTTTCATGTAATAGTTGACTATAATTTTTTAAGACTTTAATTATCTTGTTCATACTGATAATTTGATCACATAGAGTTTTAAAAGTACAATCCTTATTTGTTTTTGTTTGAACATGTCATCACACACCCTATAGGGAAGAGGTGTTAATAGGATGAGTAGGTGGATTAGTTAAATTGGTATAGGTTACTTCATCTTATGGAGGAATTATAGCATGGACCTGGTTATAGTGAAAGTAGCTATAACCCTCATGAATATGACATTGAAACTTGAAACATAGTGGTTAGTTTATGTGCTAAATCTGATATGTGTGTATGGGTTTGATTTAACAAGTTATCTATGTGTTGAAATAATATTATCTTAAGTGTATTACATATATAATAAATATAACATGAGAAAAAAATAATGTAACATGAAAGGCATTTTAATTGACATGAAGCATCATGGATACATATATTTATGTGAGTAAAGAATAATGCCTTAACTATTCTCCACATAAAAGAAAGATAACATGATATGAAATATGATATATATTTAATTTGATAATAATCATCATCTATACATGTATTGATTTCCTTTCTAAGTTCATTATGAATTAAAGGGAACAAGCATGTGAATGAAAGTATTAGACTTTAAAATAAAAAATGGTTGATTTATTTTGTCATTATGATCATGATGACATGAATTATAATATATATGAATATAAAATCTGAGTTTTAGAAATAAAATCTAAGGATAAATATAAAATGATACAAACCCTAAGTGTGTCTAGGTTTAGGTTTTTGAATCTAGGGTTTATTTGAAATAATTTAAATTATATGTTTTTAAATCTAGGGTTTCATAAAATTAGAAGTATTCAACCATAAATTTATTTCAAAAAATTTATATGAATGCAATATAGGTTTTGAAGTAATATTAAAAGTAAGTTGAATTCATCAAATGATTTAACCTTTTAAGGTTTTATACATGTAATTCTTATGTTTGGTTAAAGGGGATGAGATGCCTAAATCAGTTAAATAAATATGCAATAATTAAGTACTAATTTGTTATGACATTTAAATTTTTTTGACTTTATAATAATATAAATAAATATGGATACATATAGACTTATTTGAAAATTTATTATCATGGATGATCTGGGATCTAAAAGTTGAGATCTAGGTAGTAATCTATATCATTAACAAGATTTTGTTATTCATCTACTCACTGGATAATAACACCTAATTTGGATAGTAACAGCATTTGTGTGTAGTGTCCTCAATGTGGAACTAATGTTCCATTTGTGATATTGTTCCTATTTTTTGGGATCACCTATTCCTGTGTCTATATGTCCTATTTTTGTGTGACTAAAACCTAGAGTTCTATGTTATACCTATAAAACTTGATTTGATGTGCAAACCCTAATATCCTTATAAGTATCGAATGAGCAATATTTTTTTTGTTAGTAGGATGGATAGGACATCCTCAACACCCCACTATGTAGATATTTTCCTACATACCAATACTCCTAAGAAGGATCAAGCTCGATATAGTTTTCCCACCTAGTGCTTGATGTATGTGTAAGTGAATGCTAGAATGAGACTAGCTTTTGATGCCTTTAATGTGATTGAGATTTGAAATGTTTTAAAATTAGTATTATGGATATTTTATATTCTAGTATGTATAAACTAGAGAATAATAGGGATAAAATACCTTGATTTTTCACAACTTTGTCTTTTGTTTTAATATATTTTACATCTAGTGAATAGAGGTGGATTATACTTGTATTTATAGGGTTTTGTTCTTTGTGTGGATAAGAAAATGAGCTTAGGCTGACCTTAAGATGGTCACACATTTGAAAAACTATTTTTTGGGAAGAGATAGGGATAAATACAATAGCGCCTAGTTGGTGACACTAGTGCCATATGGATGTAGTGTCCCAAATGTGGTACTAATGTCCTCTTTATAGACTATTAAATAATTTATATTAGGGTCTGAGATGATATTTTTGGGACTATTCTATGATTGGTTATAGGTGATTATGGTCTATTGAATGGCTAATTATCAAGGATAGGTATATGGATAGCCTAGGGATAGGGTAACTCAAACAACACTCTTAGCATCTAATTTCCACTTTTAGGTATTATAATGAGCAATATATAAACATGTAATGCTTTGTAAATATCTAATCTGTGAGTAAGATAATTTGGGAAAATAAGGATATAACCTATGTGTACCATGCCCCCAATGAGCTCACTAATGAATATATATGCTATAGGAATCCTATTATATTATATAATTGATTGGTGATAGTATGAGATCACTAAGACAATAGTGGGATGTGGGACTCTAGTGTAGTGGTATCCTATCTTCCATAATGCCCATGCCTAAATGCAATTTGTGAGTGTATAATAGAGCAAAAACTTGTAGATGAATCTAAAAATCATTTTATGTATAATCTACAATAAAAATGGGTAAATCATGTATATAATATTGTACATAATTAAACTAGTGTATGACAAGCTACATATATACATATATAAGTCTTGATTTTAGCATTTTCTAAAATATTTTATTATTTTTGTATTTTTTAATATGTAGGTAAAGAGTATGTACAAAGTAAAAGAGATATACTAACTAATGTGTTATGAAAGGGACTCAAAATCAACTATCCTTGTGTTGATAAAAGGAATGGTGACCTTTTAAGAAGGGAAAGGGTTATGCTATGGTGATTATATTAATCTCATTGGAGAATATGAATATGAAACATTAATTATGCTATAACTATAATTTTGATACAAATAATATGTAGCATGTTATCTCTACCTTTGATCATGATGAACTATGGGGGATTTTGTAACCCATCTCAAGGTATCTGAATCATGCATGGGTGTCTTATGTGAAGTACCCCTGATACTATATAACATTAATTAATGACATGTGGGAGTAGATAGTGACTCCATAAAATCTATGACAAACCACTATTAAAGGGGCCTCTCTAAGATAGGCCTATGTGGAAGTGTACATATCTAATGTTGAATGATCTGAGTAGGTTTTACCCTTTTAGATGTATTAACTAAAGGATTTCGTGTGGTAATAAATTTTGTATATGATAGAGGGTACTCATAAGGGACGCCCATAACTATAATATCCTCATCAGTATATATGTATTTCAAGAATTTATGGACTATATAATTAACTACATGAATTTATTGAATCTAATTGCATCCTATTAATATGTCAAAGACCCCTGAACTGGGTATGACTATGAATCTAGTGGCCACATGTATGGGATTAGCTTGAAATGGTAATCTAGTCTCACCAATGTAGCTTTGAATATGACAATTCATTGTATTATAACCATGGTGGTGGGAATCGTGTCCTTATCTATGTATCTGATATGATAAAGAAGTGTGTTGGTAAACATATTCACACTTAAACCATTATCAACCATAACACTCTAAATATGTTTGTAATCAATGTGAGATCAAACAAGAAAAGAATGTAAATTTTAGTAATTGTTGACTATTTAATGTTCTATAAATATGATGAGTGGCCTAGATGGCCCTATAGAATGATAATCACCTATGATAACATTCAAAGGATATTGTTCCTCTATATGAGAATGGCAAGAAACTAGTGGAGGGTGCACATTATATGCATAGTGCACACTTGATGTACCTACTATCTCATTAGTTATGTGCTTAGGAAAAGGATCACTAAAGATTTTCATTGCTTTAATTTCACTTGGTTGGATTTTTTTACTCTATTAGTGTGCCCACATCAATGATGTTGCATATATCAAATCATGAATATCGTGTCTCAAACTGACACATCTATTAGTAATATGGATTGATGCTTTAGTCATTTTAGTCAAAACCTTATAGAATATGCTAATTCATATAAACCTCTTAAATGGGAGGGAGATATATGACATTTATTCCAATAGTGTTTTTAGAACCTTATATGGATCTTTTAAGATATTATTGAATAATCATATTGGATGGATTGATAAGAGAATGCATGGATTAGAATCTAAAACTACATGTATTGTTGTTTTTTATCATTATAATTATCATTTGTCCTTACCTTGTAATGTGTATTTATTGAAATCTTTATGTTAGCATCTAAATTGTTCATGTACTTAATATTTTTCATTGCTAGTAACTTGACTTCTCTTTCCTTTGTTGTATAACACAAATCTATGAACGAGTTGAACTTCTTGAACATAATGGATTTATTCAAGGATATAAGTATAATTTTATTAAATACAACATGTAATTATTTATCTTCCATAGGGTTTATCATTTTATAAAACATGGTCTTGTATCTTAAAACATATTCTCATTATATTTTTATTTAAGTGGCGCAATATGAGCATAGGAAACCTTCTCATTGATGTTGATTGAAAAATGTGCAAAAAACATATTGGCTAGTGGATTGAATGCATGTAATAATTGGTGTGGTAAATCATATATCATTTTAATGCATAATCTTTGAGACATATTGGGTATAACTTATTCAATAATATATCATTGGACACATAGTCCAAACATGTTGTGTGAAATGCTCTTAGATATTGATCAGGATCACCCTTTCCATAATATAATGTAATATTGGGTGACATAAACCCTATAGGTAGAGGATATATTACTATATGTTATGAAAATAGAGTGTGTAATAAAAAAAAATCTAATTATTGATTAGGTTTCAAATCACATTGATCCAAATGTAATACCTTAGTTTTCAAGGATTGGATATCTTTCATAAGGTATTGTACATTGGAAGAAGAGGAATGTGTGATAACCAAAGATATCTTTCCCAATGATGGAGTAATAATTGGCATGGTAATATCTTAAATCATTTGAGTTCCCCAATTATGGTAGGTGGTACAAAATTTGTATCCAATGGATCAATAGGGTTATATGTCTTAGATTACTGTCCATCAGATGATTTATTAAGTTACTCTCTAAGAATTTTAATAAAAACATGTTACATGTCCTTATTATTTGAGAGGAATCCCTATAACTATTACCTATCCAAGTCATCAAATTTATTTCATTATTCTACCATTATGTATTGATTAACTAAAATTTGTAAATATTCAACATGGGAACAACTTGGTGTAACACTACAACTAAAGTAAGAAAATTAAAATTTTGAACTTAAATGCTAATAAAACTAGAATGATAGAATATTACAAGTATTATATCATTTAAGATATCTAAAAATTATAAAATAACTAGTGGGAATAATATCAATAAGGATATAAACTCTATCAATATCTATGGTTAGGGTTTGAATCGATATTTGAAGAATAAATTGGGTTCACCAATATGTTTTATCAAATTTGAGATTTATGTGAAACTCTGAGTGATAAAAATATGAAAAATCAAGAGAATAATATAAAAATAAAAATAATAATTAATTTTAAACTATTATATTCTATAAAATTATTAAAAATAATAAAGTGTAATGAGAAAACAAAGACATAGATAGAAACCATATCTACGAGAGGAATTAGAGAATAAAACTTAATGTGCAAGGGGATATGGTGGTTAGAAACATGAATAAATATCTATATTTATGTCTTGAAAATAGTTACATGGGTAGGAAACTAGAGGGTGGTGATCCTATCCACTATGTATCACTCTTTTCTACTTGTACTAAGGAAATTAGGGTTTTTGGGTTTTTTATGTCTTCATCTCGAGAGCCTATATTTGGTGTAATATCTTACGATCACTTATAGAGGCCACTATATGACTAATTTTCCTTCAAAACCCCTAGTTCTTTAACATGTGAATATAAATTCAAAAAAAATAGGAAAATGGGTTAGTGGTTTAATTTGGGTGAAACCTCAACACCACATGTGTTGAGTGTTACCTACATACCAATACTCCAAATAAATATTAGACTTCATGTAGTTATCCCATGATATAGTGGTGTGTGAATAACTAGTGTAATATGCTAGATTTTAGTGTAATATTAATGTGATTAAGTAACTTAACCATGACTTGTGACCTATAAAATGTATTCAGACTTGAGCTCTAGGTGCTAGGGTTATATGCAATCATAATTGGGAGAAATATGTAATTTACTCTTAATGTGAAATCATGATTTTAGTTCTTTTCAATGTGGAATATTCTTATGTGAGAAAAGGTTTTAAATGTGGTTATATAGTCATATCCTTAAAATCAATTCAAATTGGGATTAATAATGGCATATTTTAAACATTTTATAGCTTTTATTTTGTAAATTAGTTGTTATTTGGTGGGAAGACAGTAGAGAGGGAAATGACACTAGAGTAGTGTGTTATATTACCCTATGTCACTCTTCTAAAATTGGTGATTTCATCATGATGAGTGTTAGGTATGGCCTAAAGGATTTATAAGGTTGATAAAATAGGTATGAGTACATTCAGGGGTCACTTATCATCTTAGAGGAGTGTGAAAGGTGCTTGAAAGTGATTGAAAATGACCTTGATATAAGTTTATAGTAAAATGTGTAAGAGAGTGGTAATAAAGGCATGATTTTAAATTAAATCTTAATTTACATCTACAACCAAAATCCATAGTGTCACTAATAATATATAATATATAGTAATAAACTTATTTAGGATTGCATACACATTCAAAATGCTCATAATACAAGATAAAACAAAGTGGCAATGCTCCATCTGATAAAAAAATCTTCCTTTACCTTCACTTTTTATTTTTACTACTTATTCTACATCAATATTATATAATTATATCTGAATAACACTTTTCTTATGGGGACATGAATGTATGAAAAAGACTTGGTCAAAAAATGATGATAATTACAACATATTAATATGACAGAATATAATTTTGGAGATCAAACATGTGGGTGATTACTGAGGAATCAACACTACTTTAAGTGGTTATTATTGAGGCATCAACACTACTTCAACTAAGAGTTATATAGGATACAACATAGTTACTAATGCATTATCTAAAATCACACACTCAATAGGTGAAATAGTAATGGTATGATGGTAGATGTCTCTTAATAATTTATTTGTTCATAAAAAAATTAGATCTAAACTCTAAATTGTATAAAAATAGCACTAAGATATTTTCATAGGGGTTATCATGTGCTCTTGTGAATTGGGGAACCAAGAAGACAACATATCTCCCCATTATTCATTTTACACCATCTTAATCATGAAAGATATAATATATTCTAATACCAGTGATAATTATTTGTGTAGATTATGCAAACTAAACAAATAATAAAACTTCACAAGATAAATGTTCTTCTCAATTATTTGATTCATTCATGATGATTTATTAAAATTAGATAGGGTTACTTATACATTATCTTTATCCTATATAATAAGGGTAAAATTATATTTGTTATCTCCTAATATCTATCTCATCACACTTATCTACCTACATTTATTCTCCCAAAAATTCCTACATACACAATTTATTTATAATGATTCACTTAAAATAACATAATATTATTATCAAATAATGTATGCAATAACATTAAATTCCTAAAAATTATAGTGAACATGGAATTTGACTATTATGAACACTTTAAATTTGTTGGAAAAAATGGGAATCCATATACAGTGTTAAAGGTTTAAAATAGATGGGGTATGACATAAATGAGTTATAAAATAACACACATTAGCAATAACCCCTTAGATGTATCATTTTACTAATATCATGTGGGCCAAAAGTGCTTGATACACAAATATGGGTCATACCTCCTACTTTAGAAACTAAAATATAGTATTAATTAATTGAAAATGATAAGATTGACACACATTTACCACACATGAATTGATCACACAAACATGGTCCTTATCTACCATTATCTCAAACCTACATGATATCTTATGAGTCTTACCCTTATATTCTACTATTACACACCTACAAGGACCTCATTGCCTATTTCAAACTTACCAAATAATCCACATACACATCTTTAGATCTTTAGTTATTTCAACTTGTACACAATTTGGTTATGTTAGTTTTGATAAGTATTGTCATTCAATACTAACCTAATATAGTTAGAATCAAACCTCTCCCAGTAATAATTAATTTTTAAAATCAAACCTTTCCTTAGGGTTTTTTGATCTACCTAGCATGTTAATGGCATGAGAAATTACCCAATTGGATTCTTATATATAAACAAAGGTTTCATTTAAAATGGAGTTGGAATATTATTCAAACACATCTATACACTATTCCACAATAATAAAATCTGCCTTATTCTTCCCAAATTGTGAATTTATCACTAGGCATACTCACAAACTAAGTCTAGTCAATCTATCATAATTTTATCTATCCTTGATTAGTTTCCTAGTGTATCTCATTCCTGATAATGATGTTCACAATACCCATATGGTGCCTCATTTTTCTAGTGTATTTCATCCTGATAATGATTTTAAAAATACCCATATGGTGCCTAAAATTCCTTATCTATGTCATATATTACAAATATTCCCCTTTATGGGTATTTCTCTTAGCTGATCACATTTTCCTTCTTCTTTCTTTTGGCTTATAGTTTATGAGTTGTATTTTAATACCTTAGATATAACTAGGTTTTCCTCACAATCATTCCTTCATTTTTACTTTATACACCATCTCATTATAATACTATTGATGTCATTAACTAATTGTGCTTTCTTACATCACATTTTACAAAAAACACTATGTTTGTGTTGTCATCCTTTAGATCTTTTGATTCTCATCTATCCATCATGTTCTTATTTGATTTTTGTGGAATTCACTTTATTAAATATGAATTTTTACATTATTACATTTTATTATTTATGTATGACTTGACATTATTATCTTACATCTTAACTTGCATTTCATTTTCAGTCATTTATGCTTTCTTCATGCTTTGTTCGACATGCTTATCTTACATTTTGATGTAAATTATTATTTTTAGTCATTTATGTTTTTTTGTGTCTTGAATGTATATTTTTATATTACATGAGGTTTCATTAATTTAATTACATATAATTATTTATCAAATTTATATTTCACTTACAATGTTTGACATGATTTTACACATGATTCAATGTGTTCTACAATCATTTGTCATCTTTCTTTCATTTACATGCTTGGTATTTTGGTTCTAAACTAGACTTAAAAATATTGTATTTACAATTATATAATTAATTTAATCATTCTTTAAAGTTATTCAATGTTAATTTTATCACCCTACATACACACACATTTTTTCTATTATTAGTATTGTATCCCTAGGGTTTTTTAAATGTAGGTACTGCACCTTCCACGATCAAGACTAGGATATTTACCTAAATCAATTTTATGGAAAGGTAATGCAAGGTATGTATATGGTATTTTTAGATACTTTCATTTCAATTCATCATTAATTTAATTATTTCATTTTAGTTAGTTCGATTTTATGCATTTCTATGTTTCTTCTCAAATCTTATGTTACACTTTCATGACACATGATGAGATTAAAGTGGGGCATATGTATACACATAATGTTTTTAATATTGATCATTTACTGACACTTTCTCTCTTTTAATATCCTATCTATTTTCAATCTCTTTGAGTGCACACCTTAAAGGGTGAACTAGGAAAAGGGTGGGTAGACAACTGGTGCTTCATAAGATTATTGTGAATTTTTATCATTATTATTATTAGTCCAAATCATTTAGATTTATATAAATTTAGCTCCTATGATACCTCCCTAAAATATCAAAAACTAAAAATATGGCTAAGTATAAAATACTAAAAAAACTTGAAAAATAGCTAAGTTTAAAATCTAATAGGACCCTCCAAAACAAATAATGTGCATTATATATCCTAGAGGTTTGAAATGACTTTCAAACATCCTAAAAGTATACACATATATAATATAACTTAAATTATTATAAAATATACTTCCATGTCTAAATTTCAACTTATACTTAAATTTTTATTATATATATTACATGTTTTAATAGCCTTCGATCCCTTATCTAATTCCCTAACCAATCTCCCTTCTCAATAGTCCCTAATGAATCCAAAAGCCACTTTTCCTATTAAGTCAACCTAGTCAAACCTTTCAAACATTTATACTACTAATTCAACATGGACAACTCTATTATTATACTATGTTGACTAGGTAAATAAAATCATATGGAGTCAGTCTAACTACCCAATTGATAAAGTTATGTCATATTATGCAACTAGGTTAGCTAGGCTAACCTAGTTCAATGTCAAATAATAAATATTAAAATTAGGTCATGCTCATAAATATTATTAGCTAAAATTTTAGATTGCATTAGGATCTATCCATTTCTATCAATCCAATAGGGAGGAACATTTATTTTCACATCATTATATGTCACAATTATGCTAAATATGCATTTGAAGGAGCCATTACTTAGGGTTTGCCTTAGAGTTAGAGATAATATTAATTTTATTATGAGAATTCTTATTTAAAAATTAAGAGTCTTTTATCCCAGATATTATTTATATAGTTTTATCCTTAAAAATCCATAAAAAACTCTTACAAATCACCATTGGCCAAGGGAGGGTGTGAGATTCATCAGATTCACCCAAGGTAAGTATTCCTAACTTTTGTCATTTTATTATATAAATAGATATCATATAAGTAATATGTGTGGAATTTACAACTCCTTACTTAGATTACCTTTATGCTTAAACTTAGTATATATAGAGGGTTTTGTTTGCTTTCCATATTCCCTTTTAGGTGATGTAGGCCCCCATTTGCCCATCATGATCCCTTGATTTTTTGTTCAAATTTATCATCCTCATTTCAACCACAAGATTTTGTGAGAATTAGATTAGTTTTATTTTATGTAATTATTCCTAGCTAGGGTTATTTCATAGTATCATATTCCTAAAGGATTTGTAACCCTCTCCTTTGGTGTTGTGTGATAATATATCCCTTAGTTAGTTTTAGTGGATCCAATTTAGTCATGATTTTGATATAGATAGTTTTACAATAAATGTTATTTTTTTACCGTAAATGATCATATATTTACTAAGTTAGATAATCTATAGATCCATATTAATTTTTTGTATACATGAATCACATTAAATTTAGGTCAAAGTAAGCATTGTAAAGTATCAAAGCCAAATTATTAGTTACATATATATAGTGAAGGATAACAATTTCAAAATAATACTATGTGTGGCTTTATTTCCTTCCTTAGAGTATCAAATATGTAGGTAGAATTCAATAATAACATGGGGGTGATTTGGGTTAGCTCAACCCATTATATTTTATTGATATTCCCATCAAAGGATACCTAAGGTTTCAAGGTAAAGGAGGATGATTTTTTGAGTTGTGTACATCATCAGGGTTTGGGATCACACATACAAATCATAAAGAGATAGGAAAAGGTGACTATATGGTAACAACCCTTCATTTATGAATAGATAATACATAATAACATAGGTTAGTATTAGCCAAATATACTAACCTAGATCAATAAAACCAACCATGCACAAAAATAATTAAAATTATCAAACAAGATGAATCACATGTTTGATTTAATTAATTTTAACTTTTAAATGATAGTCATAGTTAGAAAGTTAACCATAAAAGCTAGGTACTCATCCATTTATTATATTTTTTCTATTTGGAATATGTTGCTTGTCAAATCATTTCAATTAGTTTAAATATTTTTCACTAAGATGTATGCTTGAATGCCATATCTTAATATCTAAATAGTACTTCAAGTTTATATACTATTAGGCTTATTAAAAAAATTAGGGTAAAACATATTAGTTAACCTATATACATTAAATCATGTTATAATCTAGGGTTTCATCCTTATAGGGTTTTATATTATAACATTAGGGTTTTATTTTTAGACTTGATATTTGACTTTTCCTAATAATAAACATTAATTATGGATATATTAAATGAACATTAATAGTTAACACAAGTCATGAAGGTAGTATTTTCATATTGTTCTACATGGATAGTGTATCTTATTTAGATAAATTATGTAATAAAATGGGCAAAAAAGATAAAATATAAGAAAAATAATAAGGATAACATTAAAAATTAATAATATCAACCCTTCTTCCAATCATATTATTGTAACGTCCAATCCAAGTTACCTATTATTATTACTATATGACAAATGGCATGTAATACCTCATTTGTTCCTCTTACTATGATTTATAAAATACATATTATACACCCTCTTAATACTTATCATGAATATTGAGACCAATAATACTCATGATATAACTACCAAGGATCAACTAAATTCCATGGATGATTAATAATTCACTAAATATCTTAAAATGAATCCACATTAGATTGATGTAATGTTATATATGATAAGAGATGAGTAGAAACAATTTCCCCAAGCTACCACATCATGTGTTCAAACATCTACTACTTCCTTACACCTAAACCTATAGTGATTTATTTGGTGTCCACACAAGGTTTTAGGTAACAAGATTCCTCCAAAATATTTCAATAGATATCAATACTTAGGAAACCTTTACACCTCCCATGATGACTATGCATGTTCCATCACCAACATTACTTACTGAAATTTCCCTTGAGTAGGATATTATAACTCAACATGATAAAGTTTTATAACTAAATTAAAGCCCATATAGAGGTATTAATTATATGTAATCACATGCCTTCCTACATATCCCATTATACATAGAGATAACAACTTACCCCTTGCCAACATTATTAGTAACTCCTAAAATTCCACTATAAGAAGGTAAAGGTGATCTTGAGAAAAATATTAGATCATTACATAAAATATGCTTATAATATACATACATTGATAAATTATTACACAATACATTTTAGAGATTCCTCAAGGAATCTATTTAATGATTGGTCTATGATTTTCCCTCCAATACAATAAACCATTCAACCCTTTGACATACCAATTTTTAGAACTTTATTCCTTCAACATTTATACAAATTTATCTAATGCATAAATTTTTAAACTCACAATGATCCAATGATATAATTAATGATTATGTACTTTTATACAAGAATATTCTTTCCAAGATGACTAATGTTATGTCTAAAAATTAATTACAAGACATTTAAAAAAATATTGCTTTCACCAAATTGCCAAGTATCAAACCCAACTCATTAGTTGCATTTATATAACAATGAAGCATAATTGTAAGATCACATTAACTAGGATACTAAATTTGTCTTGATTTCCTTCCTTGGAGTATTGAATATATAGGAAACATTCATTCATCAATGAAGGTTATTTTGGTCATCTCAATACTTTACACTTTCCTAGGCTTAGCATGTTTCTAACCTCCATAATAAAATCTAGGGTTTAAAGTGAATGAGGTTTATTTTTGGGGATGAGTGCATCATAAGTGTTAAACATCATAGATATATATTTTATATATATAATTAAAGGTGGCCATATGTTTACATACACTTAGGTCACTATTGAGCACCATAAGTAACTATAAATAGCCAATAAAGACTTGTCCCTGATGGATCTAACCCTCCTCAAATAGAAAGATAGTTATGGAACCTAAAAAATCATATTCCTGATTTAATCTAATTTTGAATATTATAATTTATTAAAATACAATATATATGAGTACTTAACCCTTTTTTTACTTACTATATTTAACATTTTCCACTTATCAAGTCACTGCAATCCAATTCATTATTATACATTCATATGTATGCTTGAATTCCATATCTTGGTATATAAATTCACATAATAATTTCTATCTTATTATATTAAGTAGTTCATCTTAATCCAAATTAGGATAAAACAAAACCCTTAGTAAATAATATAATAAAATCTTTTACCATTTTGGGGACATGTATTATCCAACTTCTATTTGTTCTATTTAATATGACTATGTAGGTTTGTGCCATATCAAATTATTGCACTCACACTTGTAGATATCTCTTGAGTGTGCATTTGGATTTTTTTTCTTATGCATCAATCTATGTTTCCTTATTTTTTATTTAAAAACTTATTTGAGTTTTTGACACATATGACCTAAAAAAATATTTTATTTATTTGGGTTTGACTAACCTTAGCCATTACCCAATAAATATTCAAGTGTTTCCTATGTTCTAATACTCCAAAGTTGTATCAAACCACACATAGAGATATAATTTGTGTGTGTGTATGTGTGTGTGTGTGTGTGTGTGTGTGTGTGTGTGTGTGTGTGTGTGTGTGTGTGTGTGTGTGTGTGTGTGTGTGTGTGTGTGTGTGTGTGTTAAAATAAATCTAAATTCAATTTCACCTAGGTCTTCCTTTGGTACAATCCTAAAATATATGGGTACACTCAGATTAATTCCCTTAGAAAACTTTATATTTATGCTAAAGCAATATTCAGTCATTTATATGTAAATGGCTTATAAGTCGATCAGATGAGGAATGGGTGTATGGATCTACCTGGATGATTCCTTATATGTGTGTGTGTGTGTGTGTGTGTGTGTGTGTGTGTGTGTGTGTGTGTGTGTATGTATGTATGTATGTATGTATATGCATATATACATATACATATATATATATATATATATATATGTATATACATATATACACATATATATATATATACATATACATATATATATACATATATATATATATACATATACATATATATATATACATATACATATATATACATACATACATACATACATATATATATATATATATGTATATATGTATATATATATGTATATATATATATACATACATATATATGTACACATATACATATATATACATATATACACATATATATATACTTATATATATACATATATATATATATACATATACATATATATATATATATACTTATATATATATATACATATACATACATATATATATATATATAAAAGTATATATATATATATATATATATATATGTATATATATATGTATATATATATATATGTATATATATGTGTGTATATATATATATGTATGTATATATATATATATATATGTATGTATATATATATGTATGTATGTATGTATGTATGTATGTATGTACATATATATATATGTATATGTATATATATATATATATATGTATATGTATATATATATATGTATATATATATGTATGTATATATATATGTCTATGTATATATATATATATATCTATATATATATATGTATATACATATATATGTATATATATATGTATATGTATATATATATATATATGTATATGTATATATATATGTATATATGTATATGTATATGTATATATATATATATATGTATATGTATATGTATATATATACATATATATGTATGTATATATATACATATATATGTATATATATGTATATATATATATGTATATATATATATATATGTATATATATGTATGTATATATATATATATATATATATGTTTTATGTATGTATGTATGTATGTATGTATGTATATGTATATACATTCATTAGTACAAAGGCATTTGGCATTTTCATATTTTTACCTATGAAATGTGCTTAATTATTTTGGCACAATCAATTGTACCTAATTGAAATATATTACTATGCAATATCAAATGCTCAATCTGTGTGCAAATCAATAAAATAAGTCTCCTTGTATTTGAAACCCTAGATACATGTTTGACACTAGGTTTAGGCCTAAAAAAGGGGAAGAGAGATGGACTGAGATGACCTCAACAACTCCCAAATTAATGACTAAGCATTTCATATGTATATAATACTCTGAAGAGGGAAGTCCAAGTACGTTTAATTCTTACTTTTATGTGTATGTATGTAATGGTGATACTTTTATGAATGAAATATGTAATATATATTTTAATGCTTGAAAATTGAAAATATGGATTAGCTTAGGTTATTTAGACTTGGCTAGGGCTTGTTCCTTGTGACCAATTTCTGAATTATGAGTTTAAGGTGTTCCCTTCAACCACACAAGTGTTAGAATAGGCTTTCTTAGTAATTATATGATAGTGATAGATATGGAAATAATTTTATAACTACTGTGCATTATATGGGTCTCTTTGGGTAATTTCTAATGCCATCGACATGTGAAACATATGGGATGACCCATAAAGATAATTTTAATTTGAAAAATGACCATTACTTGGTGTAAGAACAAGTCAATCAAATTTGGATTCATATATAATTTCATAGGTGTATGTGTCTAACAAAATAATCTAAAATCAATAATATTGATCTAATGTTCTAGATGTAGTATGAGTATGATAATGAATAGGTAATGCATAGACTATGGAATTCTTGTAGGTGATTGATATAAAATTGGTAAGGTCAAACACATATAAAATATATGGATAATATATAGGGGTGCTTAAGAGACATATGTGTATGCAGAAGTCATGAAAGGTTAAGGTAGGATAATATTGGCATTATCAAGTTTCTAATACCATATTTTAGTGTCTACAAATTCTCTCATTTTATTCAAGTATTAAAAGTGAAACATTTTTAAGAGTAAAAAGATAAATAAATGTCCCTTAGTGTGTAAACATAATTTTTATTTATGAGAAATCTCCACATGTGCAACTTTTTCCATGAAAACCTTCAATAAAGCATGCAACAATCAAAGTCAATATGTGAAATAAAATCTGAAATCAACTAGAAAGTGAAACTTTATAAATTTAAAGAGAAAGGAGTAAAATAATCTTGAAAGAGAATAGAGACCATTATTCTAAATTTATCTTGATTCCATAATGATTTCATCATTGGATCAGTGAAGGGACATTAAATTATATCATAGGCTTTCTCAAAATCAGGTAGGCCCATACAAAAAAAGTTGACATGAATTCTTAGACCAACTCATACACTCCCAACTAGTGATAAGGTTATCAATAATGAAATTTCCTTCCATAGATATAATCCAATTAATATAAATTATATCAATAATAACCTTAAGAACTATGATAGATAATATTTTATCCATAATTTTATATGGGGAATTTAAGAGGGTTAGAGGTCTAAAATTATTAATTTGGGTCTTATCACCATATTTAGGATTGATGTTGATGATACCTTTATTAATATAGTGACCCAGAGTCCTAATATGAAATGTTTCCTTATTAATATCATTGATCTTATCCATAATCCAATCCCTCAAGCCTTATATAATTTAAACAAAAAACCATTTTCAATAAGATACTTATCATTTTAAAGCTATTCAACAACATATCTAATCTCATTGGTTGAAACATTATTATCCATATCTTGAGTAACCGTACTTGAAAATTTTAGAGGTACATAAGTAGATAAAATGGCCTTGTTCTTATCAATATTCTTAGAGGAGAAATCACATATAAAAAGTGATTGGTAGAAATAAAAGAAATATTTTTTATCTCAATAGTGTTGTGTCACACTACACCCTCAATATCAATAGCATAAAAATTTTCTCTAGTTTGTTTAGCCTTAAGGATTATGAAAAAAATATTTAGTTTCATTGTCTCCATGATTAATCCACATGAGCCTAGAATTGACCTTAGCACCTTGAGAAATATAAGATTGAGATTGATAATCCCTATGATGGTGTTTAACATCAATTAATTCATTTAATAATTCATTATCATCCATATATTTATGGAGTTTGAATTCAATAGTAATCAAATCTTCTTGAATTTTTCTCTATATTCTTTTTGAGCTTAGATTTCAATTTAGTAAAGGCCCTCATAAAATTATAACAAGAGATAATACATTGATTCCACATATTGGTTGAACAAGGGAGAGCTAAACATTATTATAAATGTCTCATAAAGTTCTTAACCCTTGCATATAATACCTTTACCTTAAATATGACACATTCAACTTAAAATACCTCTCCATTAATTAAATGTAATTATATTGTTTGATATAACCTAAAACATCATATCAATTGGATGATCATCATAAAGAGTGTAAGGAAATAATTTAATCAGATTATCCATTTCAAGAGGAGGAAGAATAAAGTGTTAATTATCAACAAAAAATCTATTAATTCTTAATTGAAATATATTTTACCAAGCCTATATTACAAGTATACCAAATATCCTTACTATCCATCTTACCCTTGGATAAGGGATCAACCAGTCTTAATATCCTTTTCATCTTAAGACACAAAAATTGATGATTACTCTTCCACTCAAAATAAAAAAGGACACACAAAGATAGATAAAATGACATCCCAAGTTAGATCAAGTAAATATTAAATTTCAAATCATAACTCATAGACTTGAATATTTCAATAAAATAAAATATAAACTCTCTCTAGACTTACACAACCTTCTAATAACTACTCTTCTATAATGTGCTTCAAGGCACCTAGCATTCAACCTAATAATTTTCATATATTAAGGTGAAGGAGAAATTTAAGGCTTATTACCTCATATGATAAATTAAGGGGAAGGTTAACTTGGAGGCTTATTACCTCATATATTATGTTGACACTTCTCTTCCATATCTTTATTTTGTACACTATCTACAATCACATTGTTTGCAACTTTCCTCTTTTTTATCTCTTCATTATTTACCATTAGTCAATATAGGTTATAAATCACCCCATATTATTTCATTATTTTAGACCCCTACTTATACTTAGATCCAATATGTTATAGGTTTATTTTATTAGCAATATGGGCCTCCATTTCCCCCTCTTTCTAGGAAGGTAGATAGTAGGTGACTAAAATGGAACCTTATTCTCTCTTATCTTGACATTAGATGAATAAAATATCCCATTTTTTCAAGTGATCCTCTATAATTAAATCTAAATTAGTAAAATAAATATAATAATTAACTATAATTTAAAAACATTACCCATATTATTTGTAAAAATAACCTCATATTCCTCAAGGCCTAAATATTTTTGTACCTTTGAAATTTACATATCCCCTTGAGGATGGGGAAATGCATTGGGAGGTTTAATATCAAAGTGATTATTAGGAAATACTGAGGTTTATACATAATTAACCATCATATAAGATTTAATTATATGAAAATTGAGAACCAACTTAGTAACCACACTAGGGTTATAACCAACCCCAAAAACACTAGGAAGATTCTCACTAACTAAAGGGACCTCAAAAGGAGAAATCATGGTTGAGAGAAAACTAGGGAATTATTAACCACCAATGGGAAATATTTTTTGAGATGAACATCTTTCTTATAAATAAAACAAGTGTTAATTCCTCCCAACCACAAAAAGGACACATAATATCTTGATTGAGGACTTTACGAACTAAGGTATTAGGGAGGAGAGTAGGGGATTTAAAAGAAATTAAAATTTTATAATTCATAAGAGAAAGGATTATTATATAATTTTCAAATTTTAGGACTTATCCAAGGGATTTAAGAATCTAAGAAAGAATATGAAAAGCTTAAATATGGACATTATTAATTTCTACCCATTTTAGTGAAACTTTAAGTACAAACTAATCCCACTTAATTTCAAGGGTTTGAAAATTTATATCCACACATCCTATAAGAAATTATATATTTACCTCATTTACATATTTAATTTACTAAAAAAATAATAAAGACTCTTTGTATATACATAATATTTTTCACTTTATCATTTAATGATGCTTTCTATTACAACAAATTGTCAAACATTGATCTTCATGATTGCATGCCTTAAAAGGTACACTAGGAAAGGGGTGGGCATGATTGTTGTGATTTGTAAGAGATGTTAATATATATTCACTGATCATATAATTCCACTACCAATTTAGATTCCTCATATCTATCTTACTACCTACCTCCTTCCATCATTTCTCATTCAAATATGTCAATTTCTTCATATCCTATGACATAAACAAGACAAATGTAATTTATTTAGCACATGTTACCCTAATTTATTATATTAGCCAGTGTGATGTAGTTTTGAGCCTATTTTATAGCATTCATAATGTATCAACCTAGTTAATACCATTTGGTTTAAACTAGCATCTCTTAACTATATAGATCTGGATGATGTCATTAGATTAGTGCATATGATTGGTTTTAGGTATTTGATCAATATATATACATGTCACATTTCATTCAAAACATAATAATATACACTTGATTAATTATAACTTCAATTTCGCTTCTACCCTAAGTCACATTTGGAGGAATTAGGTCTAGAATCTTATCATCAAGGAAGTTTGTCTTGTGAAAATCTTGGAGATCCAATAGAAGTCATTCGGAGTATTATTAGGTCTTATAATGACCATTTTAAGTCTTCATAGCCATAAAAATATATTTAAAATCACCATTTTCTAAAGGGGATATTAATTTTTGACAATTCCACTCAAAGATAAGTACTTATAACCTTATACTCTTTCTTTTATTTATTTAGTAAATAGATGTTATTTATTACTTAGTGAATGAAAGTGTGTGTGTGTGTGTGTGTGTGTGTGTGTGTGTGTGTGTGTGTGTGTGTGTCCTTGTCTAGGTTATCTATACACCAAATAAGATAGTGTATTTATATGTTTTCTTGGACCTTACATATTTAATTTTAGTTTTCCTAGACCCCCACTTTTTACATGGAACCTTACCATTTTTATCATTCTAACCCTTCCCATTTACTTTACTTGTGTAATTAATTCCATTGCTTAATTGAAATCATTTAATTTCATAGAGTTATATTTAAATTTATTTCATTGTGTTATAGGCTTAGAATTTACAACCCTTTCCTATTGTTATTTACAATGTAGGCACCCATCTTCTAGATCTATAGACCCATTGGTCACTACCAAAACATTAGGTATCATAGGATCTATTTGATTAACCTTATTTGAGTCTTATTCATTTAAGATAGGATAGTTGTAATCGAATATATTCCCTGCATACATTTTGGTGAACTTTATGATAAACTCACCATTACCTTCATCCTTTCATCCAACTACATCAACCAACCTGATATAATTTCATCTAAGTTCTATCCTTTATCCAACTAAATTGTCTATCCTAACATAATTCTATCCTATTTTTCCATTTTCATTTAAAGGTATTAACCAACCTAATATAGTTTATTTCTTTTTGAATGGCATTGGCTAGATTGATACCATTTTTTTGCATAGACTATATTAACCAACCTAATACAATTTTTTTATGTGCTTTTAATTACATCATCTAACTGAATATAGTTCTATGTGTTTCATTTTCAGCATAATTTAATTTTTAATTGTATCAACCAGTCTGATACCATTGTCTTCTTATTTATTTAAATTCATTGAATGCTACAAATTAGTTTTCTACATTAATTTTTTAGGTTTATTTTCTATTTGTTTGGTTTTTCCTATAAACTATCTTTTGATAGTTTTGAAACTACTTGGTGACTATCATTTAAGGATACATAATGTTATGTTTATAGACATCATGGCATGAGGGTTTTACCCCATTACTCATATCCATAATATAACACCAAACAAAAACTTTAGTTTCCATGTACCTTGAGGTATATTGAAAATGCCTAAGAACCGCTTTTTATTAAACTTATAAAACCAACCATCTATTATATTTTTTGGTTCACCTGAGAGGAGTGTATTGAATAGAGAAGTTATTCTACCTGTATCATCAAAAATTTGTTTAATCTATATATTTATTACACTAAAATATTAGGATAACACTAATCAATGAATGAGAAATTATATTTGAAATCTCACACTGTCAATCAAATCCTTTTAGTAAATATACCTAATATTGTTTTCAAAAAGTTAGATTTAATTTTCTTCTTGAATTACTTAATCTATTGTATAATTTATGGGATAGATTGATACCATTATGCATTATATTTTATAACTACATTAACTAACCCAATATAGTAATTTATTATTGTGAACTACACTAACCAACCCCATATGATTCCTTGTGTTTTTATACCTGATAGAATTATCTAGACCCATACAATCTAATTACTTATCATCATATAGCCAAATGTATTGGCCAAAACCACTATAGTTTTCCTTATACTTGTTTGACTGCATCAACTATCCCAACATAGTCTATTAATATCATCCTCTTTCTTCTTGACTACATTGTATAACCTGATAAAGTCTATTAGAGATGGCTTCTTCCTACCTTACTACATTGGCTTGCATGATACAATCCATTTCTAATTGTTTGAATATATTATCCATCCCAATATAGTGTATTTATACTTTCTTGACTGCATTAGCTATCTCAATATAGTCTAATGTTTCAAATCTCAATTCATGACTATGTTGGTTTGGTTGATACAGTATGTTTTCTAAAATTTAACTGTACTTACCAACCAAATTTAATTAAATCCCATCCCTTTCATCATGTGATATATCTTTATTTATTTTAAATAGATAACCCAACAAGATATGATGAAATTAATCAATTCTCTAAAAACATCTATATCTCTTTTCCCTTATACTACAATATTAAATCAAGATAAAATAAATTTTCATGTGGCCACTAAGACTATAAACTATGAGCCATTTATAAAATACAAACCCATTGATCAACTTAACTATCCTCCACACATACCTACTATAGAATATGAGTGTGATCCCTAGTATACAAACAAAATGAGCACATACCTTAATGATCATCCTAAGCATATACCTTAATGATTATTAGTTTATCATCTCATGATGGCACCCCATGTGTAAGTTATTCATTCCCCTATGCATATATTTTCTATTGGACTTGGGGAAAGTCATCACATGACTTATCCCTTTCATTCTTCCTCTACCATGCCTAGTATTAATAATAATATGGCATGTCTTTTCTATAGTGAACCTAATAAAATTTATCACAAAAATACCTATGTTAATGCTACCACTAGTGCATCTCAAGCATCCTCTTATAACCAACAAGATCGTGATACTCATAAAATCTTGTTCAAACCATGAACCAAATGGATACCTTTAAAACCACTAGTGTTAATTAGATGATTTAAATGCAAAATCAACTCTTGAAATTAAAAAATCATCCTCAAAATCCCCAATGGGGAGTGAAAAACCCAAATGTACCTCCTTCCCTTCTCCCTACCCTCCCATTAGAGATACACATGGTAATCTAATTTTGAAACCTCCATGCATTAAAAAATCAATTAAACATCTTTAAAATGAACCATTAATCCATCAAATTGTAAAAATAGACATAGGTGGTATTGCTCATATTATCACCTATAATGGATCTTTCAATCTCATTTTGAATTTGAAGCCTTTTTAAAATATTTACAATGATTGGATTAAGTTAAAAACTAGTATAGATACCAAACATCTAGCCAAAATATTTTTAGGTGATGCTTTAAATTGGTATAATTAACTTAAGTATAACACTATCTTTATCTTAAAATACTTATCAAATGTACTATTTTTGAGGTCAACATACCCCCATAATTTGAAAATTGAGACCCTTGAAATATTTTGAACTTTAACCGTAAAAGCATGGCCTGTTTTGAACATCATTAGAATTTGAAGATCATCACTTTGATAAGATGAACTTACTGAGTTATTTTTTTTCCTAACATTACTAATAATTGGTCTTCATGTCTTAAAGATTTAGATTTCATGGGGTCCTTGCTAGTAGATTCATGTTCTAAAACCTTGACATAATCCCTTAGTTCAAATTTGAATTTTGTAGGAACAAATTGGTGAGAACATTTTTATTTTAGACTTAAGCCCAATTTTTATGTTAAGGCTTGGTTGTCTTTTTTAACACGACCAATCCTTAGCTTAACAATTATGCCTTGGTCCCCTTTTATTTCCCCCTTTTTTATTTCTTATATTTATAATGTGGTATAATTTTATGCTAGTAAAGTCCCTTTTAATTTTCTAACATGGTCCTTTTATTACCTACTTAGCCTATAACTTTAATACTAAGTCCCTATTTGTGTTTATCAATACAAATGAGACCTTAGTATAAATGCCTTAGCCTAAGTTTCTTTTATCCCATCTCTTAACTTAAATATCATGCATCTTATAGGTTCTAATGATTTGCACTTCATCATGCCTTTTGATCCAAAGGAGTGAGGAAAAGTCTAAAAAGGTGAGCACTTAATACTTTAGACCAATCATGTTCAAGCAGTTAGATCATGATCAATGGTTCATGCTTCATCACATACCAAAGATTGGATGGAGCAAAGATAAAATTGAAAAGTCAAAGTCTAGGGGACTCCATAGAGTCACCACATAACACTCTTGTATTTGAGACTTAAAATTAAAAGGTCCCACTTTTTAAATAAAACTAATGGTGTGTGACTACTTGAATCATGATCTAATTGCTCATGCTTCATCACAGCTTTTGATCAAAAGGAATGAATTAACTCTAATATCTTAAGAAGCTCCATGGAGCCACCACATGGTATTTACACATTTGAATGCATAAATTTGATGAGCTTAAAATTGACATTCACATGACCATCATTTGATGTTTGAGAGGATGTATTTGACATCTGCATAACCATCAACTTTAATCCCATAAAACCTAAGAACTTCATGAGCCTAAATTTGATGTTCACATGACCATCATTTGATATTTGTGAGGACGTATTTGACATTTACGAGATCATCAAATCTAAGCTAATGAATTATTTTAATCAAGACCAAGATGTACTCCAAAATGCTATTAAAAACTCATTAATTACATTATATACTAATGGGACCCCTTGGAGGATGTTTAAACAATTTATATCTTTGAACTTTAAATATTGAAATGATCTCATAATCTAAATATATGAAGAAACAAATTTAGTCTAAGTCTATATCCTAAGGTCCCCATTGCATTTATTTCAATGTCATGTGATGAGCCCCATAAATGTCTTGTTATTATGTCCATATATTGTACTCATCATATTTGATTACCATGATTTTGAACACTTTTCCATATCAATTTCCTACTTTCATAAGTCATATATCATTATGTTTTCAAACTATTTTAAATAGTTAAAATTATGTATTGGAATTAAATATATGATGGTTTTTTATTAATTTAGGATGTTTTTTTCTATAAATGTGTTTTGAAGATGTTTTGAAGAAATAGGTATAGCATGGAGCATCCTATAGCAAAGGAATCTCATTACACAGACCATCCTATAACCACTACATAACCAAAGCCACAGATGAATAGATTTTGATTCTCTTTCAATTGACTCATAGAAATGACTCTAACCTCCATGGAACTCAATAAAGAAGCAATTGAAGAACAAAACAACCTTGTTTTCCCTACATTAAAGTCACAAAATTCACATGAAGGATGTATTTAGTGAAAGGAACCAATTTCAATTATCCCAATTTGAATGTATCTTAGAATATAATGTATATATATTTTTTTCATAAAACAATATCCTCTACAGTATATAAATATGTAGTAGTAGAGTTGAGAAAAATAGAAAATAGCATATATTGAATAGAGATTATCATAATTACATTATGTTAAATAATTGTTATTATAATTTCATGCAATAATTCATTATTGCATTTTTTATTAATATGAGTGAGCAATTTTGAGTTAAATTTGGTGTTGTAATAGGAAGGGTTTAAGCTAGATTTGGAAGGAAGAAGGGACCCCTTTAGAAGGCTATAACAACAATCCATCCCAAATCAATAGCTAAGCATGTTATTTGATTTATTTATGCATTACGTGATTTAATTCTAAATTGTGTGATTTACATTCTTGTTTAGATTTTTTTAAGAAAGTTTCCCACACATAATAATTTATTTTACCATATTTTGTTCATATTTTATTTCAACTATTTCATTTACTACACTTCAACATCTTAGATACAATTAGTAAAATGTTAAATTAGAGATTGAGTATGCATATACAGTGACGTCATCCTATCAAGTCTACATCCTTAGGTTGAAATTTAAATGAAGTAAAAGGTATAGATCCATGGTTACTCTCATTATTCATTTTTATCAAGAGAAGTATATCTAACTTTGAATCAAATGCTAGTCATTTTTGGTGCCATTGTTAGGGAAGGATGTCACACACTTGTAATCTTCAATCTTGATAGTAATTATTTATGGATGTTTATTGTTTTTCCAAAGCTTTCTATTTTTATAGATTAGATATGTCCTTTTATAGTTTAAATTTCCCTTTTTTCAAGTGGGATAAGTGGAAATTTAAAAAAAACCCACATTACTAACCCTATGTAGGTAAGATGGGCAAAAAGTAAAAAGAAAAAAAGAGTGGTTGATGTATGCAAAGTGAAGGGGACTATATAGAAATATTTTTTCCTAAATCATCAAATATTCATCCTACAACAAATGAGGAACATAAAATAATTCTTGAAGATCACTCACAGTTACCAATAGAAGAGGTAGAGAAGGAAGAATTTTTGGCTAGACAGGTAGCACAAGTTAGAGACCTTAAAGAGGTTCATACCCCTAGAAGAGACCCACATGTACCACCTCTAATAGTTAACACCTTATCACCTCATACTCAATAATATAAATTTTACTTCCCTTTGTTACCCAAATTTTTTGCTAAGGAGACATTTAAAGCTATTCTTGCCCTTAGAAGAAACACCAGGCCAATAGAATATTCTAATTTAGAGAGACTCTTTATTGAGACACTAGAGGAATCTTCTGAAAACTCCAAACCATCCCCATTGTATAGGAATCCATACATTCCTAAGGAATAAGATAAAGTCTCCATCTTCTACACCCTAGGAAATAAAAGAATTGATAGCAATTTTGAGCATTGGGTAGCAATAACCTTCCATCTACCAACATAAAGAGTATTCATGGAGGATGACCGAGAAGAAAACACTATCTGGTAATTTCAAATTTCTTATCCTTACTCATGATGTAAATGCACCCATGAAGAATATCCCTCACTCTTCCATCCCTACCTTTAGAGGAAAAGCATTTAAGGATCCAAATATATTTATTTTTGATTTTGACATCTTATGCCACAACTATGATTATAATCAAGATGCTTAGAAACTCAAATTGTTTCCAAAAACACTTAGATGGTTCATGGGACTTAGAAAGGATGTCATTTCTACTTGGGAAGAAATGAAGGAGAAGTTTCTGGTGAAATACCAAGACTATTATAAGGGCAAAAACTATAAGAGAGATGATATTTTTTGAATGACATAAGCTGATGATGAGTCATTGGATGAATATATGGAAATATTTTTTTTAGATTAAAAAAAATCCAAGAAAAATAAAATGGACAAGGAATCAATCAAGTTGATATTCTTAAAAGAATTAGAGATGATTATCTAGAGGCACTAGATCTAATGTTTGGTGGTTATGTTTCTACAGTACTATTTGATGAACTAATAGTTCTATGTATGAACTACTCTAGATCAACCATAAACAAAAGTAGGGGTATAACCCTTCCTACAGCATTTACTACAGGAATGTCAAAAGGTAAAGTTAGCAACCTACTCTAAGATATGAAGTAGGACATTATTAGTCACCTATCTACTTAGCTTTATATATCACATACATGGTGGAAGTAAGAAGAAAATGAGAAAGCCTTAGCCACCTATTACCTTAAACGTAGAAATAAGAAGGTGGACTACACATGTCATTTTATGAAATCTCAGGTAGCCAATATCACCAAGGAAAATCCTAAGATAATAGAGCTGCATGCCATAGGAGAAGATGAGAACCAAGTTTTTTTCATGGCTCAATGGAAATTATGGGTACAAAGATTAGGTATAACATCAAACTCTATGTTTGAAAATTCTCAAATAATCCTTAATATGGTTTTTAAATGAGTATACCCAATCCAAACTAGGCCCAAACAAATTGTTACCTACCCCAAAATCAATTATGGATGTAACAGAATGGGAAACAACCTCAATAGGGACAATTTCAAAACCAACCATGGTTTTATCCCTCTAATCCATGGAAAAAGCAATGGAGAGGAAATCAAGGCTTTCTTCAACAAATGTAACAACTATAATAATATTTCATAATGCCAAAAACTTAGCAACCTATTCAAACCACTCAATTACCCACCCAACCCATCCCTAATGATGTAAATAAGTTTGTTTAACCAACATAATCCATTGAAATAATGTAATATCCAATATACACCTTGGATATTAATCAATTTTAACTTTGCTCAGGTCTTGTTCCTCCATAACTCGCTTCACCCATAATCATAGAAAACTTTGAACTAGCTTCACTCCCTACTAATCCATAGCCACCCATAGTCAATCGTAAGCCAAGTCCATCAAAAAATAAAAATAACTAACAATCCTCCTTTTCTATAGATATTGAGCATATCACATCTTGAATAAGAACCTAAATTTGATATCTTAGGACAACTCAAAAATATATGCATCAAAATATCAATATTTCAAGCAATAAATGATGTTCATATCTATAATAAATATATTTGAGAGCTATATTTAAAAAATCCAAGAAGAAAGAAGAAGGATCCTAAAACAGTTTAGATCATTGGCCAACCAGCAAATATTATGTTGGAAAATATAGTTCCCCCAAAATATTATGATCTAAAAAGTCCTGTAGTTAATGTTAGCATCCATGGCCAACCCATTCCCAATACTTTAATCAACTTGGGTGCAACCATCAACATGATGACCATAGAGAATATGCAACAACTGAAGCTTACCATTATCTATCCAACACCCACCATCCTCTAAATTGTTGAAAAATCAATTGTTAAATTTGAATAAATTTTTGAGGACCTTGTTATCACTATGGATTCTTGGTAATATCTAGCAAACTTTGTGTCTTATATTCAAAGATTAATTTAGGGGGTTATCCACTCATCCTTGGTCACCCATGGTTGGCTTCTATTGATGCTTTTATTAGCATTAAGTCAAGAAAAATGCTAATTTCTAATGGAAATGACACCAAAAAATTGGTGTTGTATCCACCATCTCAGCCTTCCCCAAATGATGGACCAATTCCTTAGATTGAGAATTTGAAGAAGTTCTCTTTGTAGATTCTCTACACAATTGACCAGAGTCCAGCTTTGTAGGCCTAATAAGAAGACACTATCCTTACTATTATCTTATAAAACACCTATTGATAGGATCCTATAACCAACCTATTGGAATGTACACCATGCCCTATTTAGAATACCTTTCCTAAGAATGATTTTACTAAACCTCAAGAGACATTTAGATATTCCATCAATTACTTCCCCATTAATGCATTCATGCTCCTTTAATCACCAATATAGAGGCCATGATTTATTTAACAAAGCAAGTAGACATCCTACCAAATAAACCTCTCAATATCAGCACTTCATTAACACCCCAACAAGAAAGTTAGTTACTTACAATGCTAATAAGGCACACAAAACATTTTCCTGAAATTACCATGACATAATAAGAATACCCCCATATTTATGCATGCATCACATTTACATTAAATAAGAATGTAAACCTATTCACCAACCCCAACAATGAATGAATCTTATAGTCAAGGACATTGTCAATACTAAGTTGTAAGAACTCTTAGATGCAAGATTTATTTATCCTATCTTGGATAGCCAGTGGGTGTCTCCCATGGTCATTATCCTTAAGAAAGGGGTAAATGGCATATTTTATTTGACTACCAAGAGTTGAATGTTGTTACTAGGAAGGATTACTTTCCCCTTCTATTTATTGATCAATTGTTGGATACATTAGCAAGGAAGAAGTACTTTTCCTTCTTATATGGCTATAGTGTTTATAATTAAATATGAATTGATTCACAAGACCAAGACAAAACCACTTTTACTTGCCTTTGGGGAACCTATGCCTATGTCATCTTACCATTTGATCTTTTCAATGCCCTAGCTAATTTTTAAAGGGCTATGTTGAGCATATTTTCTAATCTATCCCATGACTATGTTGAATTCTATATGGATTATTTCACTATCTATGGGTAGACGTTTGAAGAAATGATAACCAACCTAGATAAAGTTCTTCAACACTACGAGGGCCATCAATTATCTTTGAGCAATGAAAAGTTTTACATGCTTATGATTGAATGGATTGTGTTGGGGCATCACATATCCCCTACTGTAATTCAAATCAACCTATAAAAG
This sequence comes from Torreya grandis, assembly GCA_037957365.1. Classification (NCBI taxonomy): domain Eukaryota; kingdom Viridiplantae; phylum Streptophyta; class Pinopsida; order Cupressales; family Taxaceae; genus Torreya; species Torreya grandis. The sequence continues at coordinate 3,458,529 of JARHVA010000749.1, forward strand.
ATAAGTGTCATCAAGGATTTACCCATACCAAAGAAGTAGAAAGCTATTAGAAATTTTTTAGGACACGCTGGTTATTATAGATGATTCATCAAAGATTTTAGTAAAATTTCCACCTTATTTTTTATATTTCTTACTAAAGATATTTAATTTACATTGATTGATGATTATCAAACTACCTTCAACAACTCAAAGACCTTATCATAACAACTCCTATTCTAAGAGGACCTGACCTAAACAAACCTTTTCACATTCATATAAATGCATCTTACACCACTTTAGGAGTTAACCTTGGCCAAAAAGATGAATATCTGAGTTATGTATTCTATTTTATTATAAAGAATATTCAAGGGGTTGAGCTTAACTACATTTTAACGGAGAAAGAATTTTTGGCCATCATCTATGCCATCAATAAATGTTAACACTACATAACAAGTTACCAACTATTCATCCATACCAATCATGAACTAATAAGGTATTTAATGAATAAAACTGCTATAATAGGTAGGATAATTCATTGGTTGCTTTTGTTGTAGGAGTATGATATTACCATTATGGATAGATTAGGTAAGGATAATGTAGTCATAGATTTTATATCTCAGTTAAAAAATGATGAGCATGGTCCTATTATTTTTTATTATTTTCTTGATGAACATTTATTTTCTATAACAATTAAATCTCTTTGGTTTATAGACATTTTTAACTATCTTTCTACAAGATCACTACCACAACATTTCTCACCTAGGGACAAACAACACCTGATCCAAAAGAGCAGACATTATTTTTGGATTATAGGATATCTCTTTATCACTAGAACACATTCATTTATGACAATATATATTTGATAAGATGAATCTTATGACATTCATAGAGCTTGTCATGATGAACCCTGTGAGGGTCATTTTGTTGCTAAATAGACTACCATTAAAGTACTTACTACTAAATATTATTGACCTTTTTTGCATAAGGATGACATGATGTACACTCATATGTGACTAATACTAGTGCATGGGAAATCCCAATCACTCTAATGAAATGTTATTATAGACATAACTAGTTCTGAAAGTCATTGACAAATGGGGATTGGATTTTGTAGGTCCTATTGATCCTAAATCCAACAACAAATAATACAAACTAGTGTGCACTGATTATGTAAACAAATGGGCAGAGGTCAAATCCTTAACCCATGCCCAATATGAAAAGTTATTTGAGTTCCTCTATGAAAAAAATTTCACTTGCTATGGACTACCAAGAGAAATAGTCATAGACCAAGGTCCACAGTTCACATCAGACCTCACAGTTGCCTTAGTAAAATAATATGAAATCAAACATAAGAAGTCTACCCCTTACCATCCTCATTAAAATGGTCAAGTGGAAGTGACAAACCAAAAATTAGAAAATATCCTCACTAAGATTGTCAGCTTAAATAGAAAAGATTGGCCAACTCATCTTCTAGAAGTAGTTTGGGCTTATAAAATCACTTGGAAAACTACAACTAGTTTCACTCTATATGAGCTATTTTACGGTAAAAATCTTGTTCTTCCCATTGATTTTGAACATAATACATTAAGGATAACACTTGATTTGGGCTTGTATATTTCCCAAGCTCAACAAGATAGTATCATGCAACTAAATGCACTTGTTGAACTAAGGAAGGAAGTACTTCATATTAAAATAGTGTAAAGACAATATGTGGGGTGGCATGAAAGGAACATCAAGACTAATAATTTCTAACCAAGATACTGGGCACTCCTTTTTGAATCTAAATATAAGGATCATAATAGAAAGTTTTAGTCTAGATAGCTTGAGCCTTATGAGGTTTAACAAGTTTTTGACAATGGAGATGTAAATCTCATGACCATTGACTCTATTTGGTTTTGACTGCTTATTAATGGAAATAGAATTAAGCTATATAAGAAACCATTTTTCAAGGAAACTCTCACTTGAAAACTTCTTGAAGAACAACATCCATCTCTTCTTCATGAAGTAAATCAACCTATTATTATAGTTGAAGGGTATTTCTGTCAACCCTTCTCTAATATTTTCCAAGAGTAAGAAAGCTTCCTACAACTAAGAACAAGTCATTAACAATGGCTTAGTTCAGGCTGAATAAAATCCTACCCTTTATATTCTTATGATTTTAGTTTAGTTTGGACCAAAAAAATATTTAAAAAATCATAAAATTTAATAATGAAAACCTTTAAACGTTGTCGATGGATGTTTTAGAAAACCAGGTTACTAGTTGATCAACATTCATTAAAAAAAGTGAAAAAGAGAAAAGACACTACTAAAATAAAAATGTTTTATTTTCACTTATTTTTCTTGTAGATTCATTCCCTTAGATAAAAAATAAATTTTCTTTCTTGCTATAGGATGGAAAACTTATCACTACACATCGAAAACTTACTGCTACAGGACAACACTTATTGCTATAGAAAACATATCTTGCTACAAGATGTCTTCTTACATTTCATTCTACATCATGAATTTTCTCCCACTTAAATTCTATAATATGCCATGACTACCACTTTGAATCATTATCGACACATTTATGAAAGCTATTTTTATAAGTAATATGGTAATTATTCTATACTTATTTCCTGTCATGCATTTTAATTATTTCTAAATGTGATGGGACTTAATGCTATAATGTGCCACCATATCCTCTCCTTATCAATCCTACTTACCATTCCTTCACTTATTTGACCATTTACAAAACTTTTATTTCCACCCCTTACTCTTACTATGAGTGTTTTGTGCACATTGGATTCATCTCTTGAAAATAAGTGATAGTCTAAGTTGAGGGGGAGATTTTCCATTACTTATAAAGGATTATTTCAAATCCTAAAGCAAATGTCACAAATCACTCTACCATAGCCCAAAACCCTTACTTAAAGCACCCAAACCTACAACTCACGCAATATGGGAAGCAATTTGTTAAAACATGAATCACTAGATATCATCCCTTTGACTAATAACCCAAAAATCTTAGCCTTGTTCTGGCATATAGGATGGGCATAATATTTTGAGAAAATATAGGCCCTAAATAAAGGAATTGTGGAGCAATTTTTTTTTACATTTCATAATAGCTTAGTAATGGTAAAGGGGATAGAAATAAAATTGACAAAAATAGCCATCAATAGAGTAATGGGAATACCAATAATAGGGGAGGCATGGAAATACAAATTTGATGTCGACACTGAGAGATAGAAGTTTATCAGAGTAAATAAATTATTGGACACTTCAAATTAGGGTACTATAAGGTTGTCTCTATCAAGAAGATGGGCTAGGTCTACTGATTTTATCTCTAAATTTTTCATCTACAAAGGAAGGTATTCTATGTTTCATGGCCTACACTTTAAGTTCTTGAATCATTTACATCATAGAATGGACATAAACATTACCAACTTTTTACTTCATATGATCACCAAAATATCATAGGCTTTTTAAAAAGGTAATTGTAAAGTTCTTTCCCACCATTCTCTCATCTAGTTAATTATTCAAGACTTTTTTCAAAGAACTAGACCCAACATTACATAGGAAGAATTTATCCAAGTACCAAGAAATACAAAGAGTGATACAAAAGGAAATGGAGTAGAAGAAGAATTGGAGGTTAAATAATAAAGATCAAAAGAAGAAGTCCTCCATATAGAACCACAATAACCTATAATAGAAAACCTTCCTATAGCCACATAAGAACCTATAGAAGAAGGCCTTCATGTAGAAACATAAAAACTTATAGGAAGGACTAAAGAAGGGACTTTCATAGGTATGGAATATAGAAGGAAGAGGAATAAACTCATTCTTTAGCTTGATTTAGATGAGTCTAAGGAGGAACTTCCACCTTCTCCCAAAAAGGCCAAGGTAACCCTTACTCCTAATAGATATCATAGTTTGAGGAGAAAAATGAGAAATAAACCTTCTTCTATTATTCAAATAAATGAATAATCTAGGCAAGAATGAATTACTAGTAGGAATGAATCTCTAGAGACTAAAATAGATAGGGAAGAACATTATCCAATATTCTATCATGAAGAAGTAGAAAAAATTGAGCATAGTTTTGAAAAATTATATGAAAAGCAAATGTAGGAAGAATCAAAGCAAGTTGTAGTAAGAAGTAGAATAAGAGATACATGAGGAACTCATGTAGGAAGAATTTTAAAAATTAGAGAAACCTATTAAACAAATGGAATTTTCCACTCTTGAGCAAGCCTTGCAACAAATTATAAAACTAAGGATGCAACTACAAAATCAATCTAGTGAAGGACTAGATGCACTTATTAAAGTAGCTTATCAGATACATCCCTTAATCAAAGACCATCTTACAACCAACATTCCATAACCTTATATAGAGGTAAATCAACAAGAAGAACCCAAATCTACCCAAGAAATAAGGTATCACTCCTCATTTTCAATATCTTTTTTATTATTTAATTGGATAGATAATCAATCTAAAACTTTGAAAGAACTGAGGAAAGAAAATAGGAAATTAAAATAATAAAATAAGTTAAAAGAAGAGAGAATCACCAAACTAAAATAAAAAGTTGAGGATATGGCTGGTCTTACACAAGAACTCTTTGATTGCAGGCTTCCTAAAAAAGTTTATTTAGTTTATCTTGAATAAGAATGGCACAATTTCAGATTTATGATAATTTATTGTGATATGCCTCATGAAGTTATTGATCCCCTTTCTTTATTTTCTATATATAAAGTAAGCTCATAGAAAGAACAAGAACAATTGTGTGATTTCTACCTACATAATTATGTTTTTCTATATGATAGAGAGTGGAACCCTAATATATATGTTGGAGATGTTCAACTATAGGCATTTTCATCATATTTGTTGAATGAAAAAAGAAGAGGAAGATAAATAGAAAAATATAGGAAAAAGGAGAATGAAAGTCAGCTACTCATTAGGAGTGATTCAATGCCACCTGATGTTGTTTTAGCATAATGGGATAATATCATGTTGAATAATGAAGTAAAAACTTGGTTTGGTAAGAATTGTGATAAGGCCCAAGATTTTTTATTTAGGATTGAGAAATTTTAATAGTCCTATTGCAAGAGAATCATCCACTAAATGATGGAATGAGTTCACCCCATCACTAAGAAAGAGAGATCCATATTCCCCTTTTAATTTCAACATAGCATTTAATAGGACCACAAAACACATTCTTTTTGTAAGTGACATGGGATCACAATTATTGAACCTAAATTTCTAGCCACCCCTATTCTGGTATCCTATTCTAGATTTGTAAGACAAAACCCTAGTGGATGAAGCTAAAGAAGCCAAAATTTGGCAACTATTTGAATATAGGTGGGGATTTTATGCTCCCCTTTCCAAGGGTGCTATAAATCTCATGGATTTTAGAGTTCTTTGTGAATTGGGAATGAACAAGTATGGTGCTCGAGGAAGAGCAAGATCTTAAGTTAGGGGGTGTGATGAGCCTCATAAATGTCTTATTATTATGTCCATCTATTGTACTCATCCTATTTTATTACCATGCTTTTGAACACTTTTCCATATTAGTTTCATACTTTCATAAGCCATATAGCATTATGTTTTAAAACTCTTTTAAATAGTTGAAATTATGTATTGGAATTAAATTTATAATGGTTGTCTATTGCTTTAGGGTGATTTTTATATAAATGTGTTTTGAAGATGTTTTGAAGAAATAGGTATATAGCATGGAGCATCTTGTAGCAAAGGAATCTCATTACACAAAAAATCTTGCAGCCACTGCATAATCAAAGCCATAGATGAACAAAATTTGATTCTTTTAATTGACTCATAGAAATGACTCTAACCTCCATGGAACTCAATAAATAAATTATTGAAGAACAAAAAAACCTTGTTTATCCTAAGGTAAATTCTCAAGAATCACATGAAGGACATCTTTAGAGAAAGGAACCAATTTTAGTTATTCTAATTTGAATGTATCTTAGAATAGAATTTATATATTATTTTGTATAAAATAATCTCCTCTACAATATATAAACATGTATTAGTAGAGTTAAGAAAAATAGAAAATAATACATGTTGAATAGAGATTGTCAAAAGTGCATTTTGTTAAGAATTTGTTATTGTAATTGCATGCAATAATTCATTGCTCCATTTTTTATTAATATGAGTGATAAATTTTGAGTTCAATTTAGTGTTGTAAGAGGAAGGGTTGAAGCTATAGTTGGAAGGAGGAAGGGCCCCCTTTAGAAATATACAACAACAATCCAACCCAATTTAATAGCTAATCATGTTATTTGATTTCTTTATGCATTATGTGATTTTATTCTAAATTATGTGATTTACATTCTTGTTTAGATTTACTTAAGGAATATTCCCACACATAAGCAATTATTTTACCATGTTTTATTAATTTTTTATTTCAAGCATTTCATTTACTCCACTTCAGCATCTTAGATACAATTTTTATAATGTCAAATTAGATATTGAGTGTGCACATATAGTGACATCATCTTATCAAGTCTATGTCCTTGGGTTGACATTTAAATGAAGTAGAAGGTACAAATCCATGGATACATTTTGATCAAGAGAAGTATATTTGATTATGAATTAGTTTCTAGTCACCATGAACCTTAGACTAGAGACTTATAATAGGTCTTATTTCAAAATGGCCTTTGTGACATAAAACTTATCCCAAATGCTTTTAACTAAAGATTTTATTATGTTTATTAATACAATAAATCCTTATTTTAAAATCTAGAATTTTGGTCCCTATATCACTTTGAGCCCTTTGGTAATGTTATAAGACATTAACATAGTTTTTTTAGTCCAAATTATGCATTGTGTTTGTTAGATACAATGCAAACCTTGGCTTGAAATATTTAGCTTGGTCTCCTTTTTATATAAATATTGAAAAACTTAGGCATAAACACTTTAGCCTAAAGTTTTATTTTGTGTTTAATAAACATAAAATGAACCTTAGATTAAGGTATTTAAACCTAATTCCCCACTTAAATAATAATCTCGATTAAATCTCATACATCTTTCAAGATCCAACGGCCTATGCTTCACATGGTGGATGATCCAATAACATGAAATCATCGATGAATTTTGAATGGAATTATAAGAACCCATGGCCTCAACAAATGGAAAACAAACATCTAATATATTAATAACAAAGGTGCCAAAGCTTAGAAGGCCCATAGAGGGGCCAAGTGGCATAACCATGGGGCTTGGTATTAAAGGGAACCAATGATAAATGAGGGTCTGGATCCTAATCAATAGCCCATGATGATATAAGGATATTGATCTAACAGTGTGAAGAAAAAGGTCTTTTTAAATGCCCATGGCTAGTGCTTCCAAGGCATTTATGAAAAATGTCATGAAAAGTGCTAGATAGATGTCAAATAATTACCATGTAAGCATAAAGTGATAAAATAGAATATCTTGTGTGCTCAAAATGAAAATGTGTAAAAGCAAAGGTTAATATCAAATATTAATCATGTATAATCCAAGGCTTGAATAAGCTACTACCACTAAAGATTCAAATCCCTAAAACTTGCATAAAAATCCCTAAGTGAACTCAAATTAATTACATCAAATCTAGAAGAAATTTTAATTGTGATTTGAGCATAAAGGAGCTAAACCATAGACCAATTGTAATCTAATTGTGATTAATTTGTAATTGTGGAAGCCATAGAATAATAAAGGTAATAATTGAGGGATGAGATAGAATTGTATCTATCTACAAATAGTGAGGGAAGGGTTTTCAAAGACACTAACCTAGATACTGCATCCTTAAACACTGGTAATAAGAATTAGTCTAAGCTCTTCTGGACCATTGAGGAGATGTAAGACATTACCAAGGAAAAGTAAAGTATTGCCACAATTAGTAATAGGTATTTTGCCTTGGTTGTAGTTCAAATGGCTATTCTACATCATGTTTTCACCAAACTAGAGGTACTCCATTGCATTGACATCCTTGTTCCCATTTTGTTAATTGTAGAATTGGAAATGACTAGATCATTCATGAGGGGAGCTCTAAGAGAGTTACATACATTTCCCCACTAGGATTTGAGAGGTATTACAAACTTCTATAACCCTATATGAGCCAACTTACCATTAAGGAATGGACTGGTGAGAATGACAATGACACCATCTTTAGTGCATGGTTGCTCCATGAGAATATTGTGATCTAAGACCCTAATAATAACATCCTAGTTGACTAATTTAGAGAGGGAATTAGGGTAATCATGACCCTATTGAACATAATATTTGGATCCCTTTCAAACATATTTGTCAATAAGAGCTAGGTATCCTATGTCTACTTCATGGTATAAAAAGAGCTTACTCCCCCAATTGGAGATATGATTAGCATCCACCTAGGGAAAAAATTTACATCCATCAAGAAAAAGACTAGATAACAATTTGTCATGATGTATTATCTATTAGATGCCTTACTAGCTCCACCCAAAACCCTCATATTAAGAATTGGTTACCTGAGGGTAAATTCATAATCTCCCACCATTATTTAAACCTACATATCTTCAAATATAGACACCACATATAGTTAATTTTTTATTGTGTCTATCTTGCTTTAGTATAATCCATCATAGGTATCCCTATGTTTAGGGTAAGCCCTCTAATCAAGAAATATATGGAACTAATGGGAGATATCTGGTTGTATCCAAATTTTATGGTGATCAAAATTTAAGGGATTCTAACTCAACCTTATAATTTATTTGTCTATGTTCCTAATAAATAAGCAGAGCAAGAAATTACTTGTCAACTTATTCATGATGTTGATGAAGTATGTAAGGATAAAAGGAAAGTCCTTCTTCATCATTTCCCTTTAATAATTAGTAGAACTATTTTACAAGACTGGAAACATGTGGACACCATTTTTAGGATTAGAGATTATTTTGTTTTTCAACTAGATGATCTAAGGCATTGGGATCTTTATGACAAGGTATGGAAGCATTTGAAGAGAAAACAGCTACCTAGTCTAGTTTATGTGCATCAACCTAGTCCTTATGATTCTATACACATAAGGGCCAATAAGTTTGAAAAAGTATTAGGTAGGTTTAAGAAACATAATGTTAAACTTGAAAATAGATTGACTATTAATAAAAAAACACCAAGTGACATATGAAAAATGGGGCCTATGCAATACCATTTGTTTTCTAGATCTTTTAGGCCACCTCAAGAATAACCATAGATGGAAATGCAGCCCCAACCAAAAATCACACAAGGCTCTAACATGGAGAAGTTGGAAGAGAGGCCTAGTGAGGGACCTTCATCTTTAGCCCTTCCTCAAAGACTAGAGTCCCCCATAGAGTTCTTGGATATGATAGCCTTAGAGCCCAATGAAATATTAGAGGATGCACTTATAATGCTAGTTTAAGATTATGGCCCAGAAGAAGAAAAAGAGAAAAAAGAAGAAGCTTAGGCCCAAGCAGAGAAGGCTAAATAAGAAAAAGGAAAAGATGTAGCTTTGGATCTTGTCTCAGTGGCACCAATAAGAATGATAAAAACAAAATTGGCAATTATCCTTATTGGATAAAAAATTCCAAAGTTGACTTTCACTCATCCCACAAGTTAAATCAACTTATTCAATGAGTAATACCATATTCATGAACCAATAATTCTTGATTGGTTCATCTATGGAATAGTACAAAAGATTCCCACTTTGTCTCACTCTTAGGCCTTGACCCAAACTATTAACATTGATGTGTGTGAGAATAACAAGCCATGGATAAGGGATTTGGTGAAAGACAAAGGAAAAGAAGACTAACAACCATTGTAGGGTCAGAAAATAAGCAGATGGATGCTTCAAGAGAATAAAGTAGCACAAGGATAAAAACCATAGAACCTTAAAATTACATAGAGTTATTTACTACTATGTAATTCAATCTAGAGACAACTAGATTAGAGAGAGTGACAACAAAAAAAGACATGGTGGGAAATGAAGAGTTCACGTTATAAAAGGTTGAGCCATTTATAGGCTTAACTCCAATTAGAGGGTGGTAGCCTAGTTAACTACCCATACATGAAGAGGATATTGAAATCCTAATTTAATCTCATTTAGCATAAGTTAGAGGAAACATCATGGGAATGAAACAAAGGATTTATAATTTAGAGAAGGAAAAGGAGAATTTAGAGACCCAATCTATGTTATCAATTCTTGAGGCCCTAATTAAACTGTTTGAAGCATCCTTATTTGATATGTTTGATTCCTTAAAATTAAAGATGTTAAGATAGGATGCATTAAGCCAATAGATTGAGTTGGCCAAAGGATTGATGATAGAATGGTAGGATGTAGAGGCTAAGATAAGGGATCTCATTAATATACTAATTAGGAATGAAATTATTAAATTTAAAACCATTAACCTAGCCAACTTAAATGTTATATTGGGGATAGTGGTGGACAAGATACAAAGTTTAAGTGCTTGATCAGTAGGATTAGATAGACTCTTGAGGGATTATGAAGAGTTGATTGCCCAAATTAAGCAACTACTTCTCACCATGTTGGCTAATTCTACAAAGTTAAAATCCATCAGAATTATTGATGATAAGGAATATAGGTATAAAGTCACTTTGGTGATGTAATAAGTGAAAATAAAAATCCAAAGTAAATAAAGTAGTTACAATAAAAACAATTTGGTCATGATCCTCACTACTAAAGAAAATATTGCAGAATCATGAGGTGGCCAAAGGATTGATGATAGAATGGTAGGATGTAGAGGCTAAGATAAGGGATCTCATTAATATACTAATTAGGAATGAAATTATTCAATTTAAAACCATTAACCTAGCCAACTTAAATGTTATATTGGGGATAGTGGTGGACAAGATACAAAGTTTAAGTGCTTGATCAGTAGGATTAGATAGACTCTTGAGGGATGATGAAGAGTTGATTACCCAAATTAAGCAACTACTTCTCACCATGTTGGCTAATCCTACAAAGTTAAAATCCATCAAAATTATTGATGATAAGGAATATAGGTATAAAGTCACTTTGGTGATGTAATAAGTGAAAATAAAAATCCAAAGTAAATAAAGTAGTTACAATAAAAACAATTTGGTCATGATCCTCACTACTAAAGAAAATATTGCAAAATCATGAGGTGGCCAAAGGATTGATGATAGAATGGTAGGATGTAGAGGCTAAGATAAGGGATCTCATTAATATACTAATTAGGAATGAAATTCTTAAATTAAAAACCATTAACCTAGCCAACTTAAATTTTATATTTGGGATATTGGTGGACAAGATACAAAGTTTAAGTGCTTGATCAATAGTCTTAGACAAACTCTTGAGGGATGATGAAGAGTTCATTGCCTAGAAGCAACTACTTCTCACCGTGTTGGCTAATCCTACAAATTTGACATCCCTAAGCATTATTGATGATAAGGAATACAGGTATAAAGTCACTTTGGTGATGTAATAAGTGAAAAGCAAAATCCAACGTCAATCAAGTAGTTACAATAAAAACAATTTGGGCATGATCTTCGCTACTAAAGAAAATATTGCAGAATCTAGAAGCATCAAAGAAGATACGGTAAGGGATGATAAATATTTTGAAGACTTATCTTATCAAGAAGATGCATGTCTCCTAAATCTAGCTATGAATTTTTAACTTATCAAAGGACAACATCAAAGAGCTATGGAGCTTCTGCAAGAGCAATAGGGGAACCCTTTGGTAATGGGCCCACCAATTAGTTAATATCCCATTTTTTAAAAACATTGTAATATTTGAAATAGGAATATTCTTTTGTAAACACATATGTTATTATGTTAGCATCTTTACCTCTAGGTTAATCTAGTTTGGAAAATCAAGTGTATTATAGAACTTTCTAAATAAGGATAGTTGTCCTTATCTTTTGTACATTTGTATCTTGTAACTTGCCAGTATACTTCCTTATCTTTCTATAAAATTCAATAATAGAATATTTTAAAGAGAGATTTTTAAGCAAAATTTGTATACTTTAAATAGTTAATACCATCAAAGAATTCTAAAAGTATTATCCAAATTTGTTTGTGTCAATTGTTACATGTTTTTCTATCAATTTATAATTTAAAGCCTTAAATTTGAATGGTTTATTTGAATTCTAAGTTGCATCTTTAATTATAAGGTTACTAATTTGTGTTTATACTAGATTAGTTAAATTATCTTGAATTTACTTCATTTTATTTGCTCTACATCAGAATTTGCAAATGTTATTTGCATGTGGTAGTAAAAATTTAAAGTAAATTTAGTTCTTACTTATATTTATTCATATCATCCTTTGAGTTTTTCCTGGTGTGTAATGAGATTTGAGTTTATTTAGTTTGGCACTATACACTGGTTAAATTTATACTTAGTTGTAATTTAAACTTTGTCATAGTATTTTAGGCTAAGATTGTCAATCATGTTTTCTCCTTCTATCTTAGCCTTCCCTTTTTCTTCTTTTTTAACCAAATCACTTTAGTTTAAATTTAATTATAAATATCCATTTAGATTAGTCTATAGTTTAAGATTTTATCATAATTCACTAGTATTAGCATAGATACTTACACTACCCAAATATTTGGTCCATGACGGATCCCAACCATCAATTAATATAAATTTCGTGGAACAAATTATCATTGATCTACCTTTATTTCACCATAGGTAACTTAAGTTGTGAAAACCTACTAATCATACTCTAAATTCCTATAATTCTAAAACAAGAAGGGTTCTTTGAACACTAAGGACACCTATGATACATTCAAAGACATCAACAAGTCCTACTAGCACTAGGAGGGCCATTTTTGTGAATTTATTGGATCTTTATTAATCTTAGTGTGTTTTGATATAAGATTGGTGTTATCTTTATTATTTTGAGTAATTATTTTCTTATACGTGTAAATATCATTGATCTTTGTGGTCTGTGACATATCTTCCTGCCTCCTTTATACAAAGATCAAAGTTCTTTGAAGTTTGATGCTTAGTTTTGGTAAATTTGGCTTAAGATTGGAAAATATATAGTATTTGAGGTTAGAATGGCTTGTTTTGATCAAAGATTGGCATATCTTTCATATATATGGGTTTATTTGAGCTTAGACTTATAAAGATAGACCATATTTTCATAATTAGACACATATTTGAGCTAGTTTAGTCAAAAATTTATGTCTTTTACTATTATTTATAGAATATTTGCAAAATGAGCTTAATGTGCAAGTTTAATCCTTATTCTTTATAAATATTAACTTGATAAATTGTATTTCAAATAATATATTCAATCTTCAAGTTAGAATTTCCCAAGATTTTAACAAGATCACCTTCTGCTTCAAGATGACCTTTTCTTGAGCTTGAAGTCCATAGAAAAACTAGACATGATAAAGGTAGGCGTAGATGTTCCAAATCTTTGCTAGCCTCACCTCATCAAGGTACCTATGCTTTCAACCTTCATCTATGTATGGCTTGGTTAGGAGACTTTCTAATCAATTTTGCATGTGTGGTACATGATCTCCCATGTAAACCTAAAAAATACATGCCAACATTTAGTCCCACTAGTATTATAACTACTGAAGATCACATTAAATATTTTAAATCTAATTTAAGTTTGATAAATGTTGTGCATGAAGATTTATCATGTATATTTTTATCTTTTATATTTAAATATACTACATATGAATGGTTCCTCAATTTTCTTGACAATTATATTACTAGCTAGGATGGTTTCACTAATGTTTTCATAGACTAATTTTGTAAAAAAATTAGTCTATGTGTCATATACCTCCAGTTCACCACCATTAAGAGGGATGCAAGTGATCCCATAAGTTCCTTTAATTATAAGTTATAGAAAATGTATAGCAGGACCATATAACCTTATAAACTTGATGAGGTTTTATCTCTATAAATATACAAGGATGTGGTAGATCCTATGACTTCTATATTTTTGAGAAGGTCTCTTCCAACTATAACTTCATTAGCTATAACTTATTCTGAGGCAATGATCATCAATGATCAAATACAGCCCCAGGGATATATGGCCTACTCTATCCCAAATATCAACCCACATATGCCCATTCTAAACATCTTCCCTAATAATAACTAGAATATTCAAGCCTTGAATAAAATCCTAAATCTAAATCAATTTCCTTTGAGTCATGTTGCTCCAAATTAGAATTTATTATTCTTAAGTCATCTTACTACTAATGGATTTAATGTAAATGATCAAAGAGATTTATTACCCAGTACTAGTGTTAATAATAACTAGGTACACAATTTTGAAACTCCTAAGAATGATAATGAGTCTATACTAAAAATGGTCCATAATTAAGCACTAATTTCCTTCAGCTAAAAATAAGTTGGCAATATTGGAAAAAGCTCTGGTAGGATCTTCTCATTCCAAAGGTTTAATAGGCCTAATACTAGGTTTCATAATGATAGTTTCCATAAAAAAAAGGTTAATGAACCATATTCTAGCAAGAGGACTATGAACATTAATCTTATTGACATTATTTTGTCTGATTATTATAGAGTGCATTGTATAACCAAGTATGATGAGATTGACTACATTGAGTTTTTTAAAGCTTTTAAAAAAATTCAAGAAGAGATGGATACATTTGAATTGGTTCCTATTAGGGATAGTGGTGTAGGTACTTTAGGGTCCAAGCCTACTAATCAAACTTTCATGGTGGAGACATTTGATTTCCCCTTTCAAGAAGACAACAAACTTGATGATGTCTCTGAGGAGATCCAAGCCTTCCAATAATTCTTGAAGAAGACTTATCCCTTGAGGAAAAGATAACAAAGATAATCTTTAACTACCTCAACACCTCTAAATAGTTTTAAAAATCTTCTAGATACTACTTCAAGAAATGTTCTAGAACTACCCAAAGGGAGTACCTCTAAGCATAATGTTGATGTTCTTAGTTCTTTCAATAAAATTGGTTATAATATTGTTGAAGACATGGAAAAGATAAAGTCTAACATCATATTGCATGAATTAAAATAGATCAAAGAACAAAGGGAACTCTTATTGGAATCAATATAAAAAAAATCCATTAAACCACCCAAATCTAACAATGCTAATATGACTGTACACAAAGCTAAGGTAGAGTCTCCTCCTTTCTTGCTCACAGCCAGGATGTTTGGTAAGAATTTGCATAATTTTTTATTGGATTTTGGTGCATCCACAAATATCATGATAGTAGGTATTTTAAAATAACTTGGCTTGACACCTATTAAGTTTGATAGATTTATTACTCAATTAGACAAATCTAGAGTTAAGGTGATTGGGGAATTATTAAATGTTCATATGCAATTGGCTTCTAAGCCTAGAGTATATTAGTTTGTTGATATCAAATTTATTGACATTCCTAATGTTTATGGGATATTTTTAAGTAAGGAATGGACCAAATCCCTAAATTACTACATATCCATGGATTATTCACATTTATGGTTGTCTTTGAAGGGAGCCCCAAACTAGATCAAGGTTGAGAGAGAGAGATGAAGATGAAGCACATGATCACTGAGTATAATGTCATTAAGTAAGGTGTCAACATAATCAACTCAAACATAGGGGTTTTTATCCTAGATATTAAAAAATTATGTGATCTTAAGAGTACTTATGTTATGCCTAGGTTATGGAACTTACATTTTGATGGTGTTAGGTGTAAGGCTATATCTAGGGTCGGTGTTGTCTTAATTGACCCTGCTAATAAGAAATATTATGCATCTTATATGATCTAATTACTTTATTCTAATAACATTGATAAATATGAATCCCTTATCCTAGTTTTATAATTTTCTATAAAAAATAAAGTCAAAGAATGACTAGTCTATGGGGATTCAAAACTAGTAGTCAACTAAGTGAGAAGCAAATATTAATGCAAACTCTCATACCTTAAGAGTTATAAGTTTAGGTTCTAGGATCTAATTGAGTATTTTGATGATTTTATAATTTTCTCCATCCCAAGAGAAGAGAACCAAGATACTAATGAGTTGGCATCTGTTGCAACCAATCTCATGCCCAACCAAGACTCCCCCAACTTTAATATTGAGTTGATGCCTTGTCCTTTGGTCTTTGATAATGTAAATCATTTTCAAGTCTTCAATGATGATCAATAGATCTTAGATTTCATTACTAATTCTAGAGCATTTTAGGTTCATATTATTGATGAGACTGATGAATTCACTTAGGGAAGATAAAGTTGATAGTAAATTCATTCAACTAAATGAAAATAAAATTCCCAAAGGCATGATTATCTTAGAGAGGCTATTTGATCAAGATAAGCTAGCTAAGGTTTCTAATATTCCAAAGGTAAGTGGGAAGTAATACAATATTGTTGACCTTGGACCCCAAGATCAACCCCAACTAGTAAACATGGAAAGGCCTATCCTAACATTGAGAATAGGAAGGCTAATGAACTATTAACCAAGTATAAGGATGTCATAGCATGGTCTTATAATGATTTTAAAATATTTTATCTAAGAGTCATCACCCATACTATACCCCTTAAATAAATTTTTAAACCCTTTAGGAAAAATCAAAATCCTTTGAACCCTATCTTAGAACCAATGATCTTCAAAGAGGTCAAGAGATTACAAGATGTTAGAATTGTATTTTCCATCAGGCATTCTACTTGAGTGGCTAATTTGGTGCTAGTCAAGAATAAAAATGATGAGATTAAGTGATGTATTGACTTTATAAATTTGAACAAATCATCTAAAAAGGATAACTATCCTCTTCCCTCTCTTAACTAGGTGATACAAGTTATTTTAGGATTATCTATGATGTCTTTTCTTGATGGATTTTCAGGATACAACTAGGTGTTGGTTGACAAAGAGGATAGGATGAAGACAACCTTTACAAAAAAATGGGGAACCTTCACATACAAGAGAATTCCTTTTAGGCTAATAAATATAGGAGCTAATCTTCAAAGGGCCATGGACCATCCTTTCCAATTTTTTATTGGTGAGTGCATCATTATATAAATCATTTTTAAAAAAATAGGGAAGATCACTTTATATATTTACAAAAAGTATTTGAGAGATACAAAAGGTATGAAATCTCCTTAAACCCTAAGAAAAACATATTTTATGTTACTAAAGGTAAATTGTTGGGTCACATTATAACTAAAGATGGGATCTCCATAGATCCTAAAAGGGTGGAAGCTATATCTAAGATAGAGCCTCTAAATAGTAGGAAAGAGTTAAAGACATTCTTTGATAAGACAAACTTTCTAAGAAAGTTAATTTATAGCTTTGCAAAGATTGTCAAGCCATTGAATGACATGTTATAGAAGGATGCCAAGGTCTCATGGAATGAATAATCTAGAAAGGTATTCAATGACATCAAAAAATTAATTAGCCAAGCTTTACTATTGATAATTCTTAACTTTTCAAAGGACTTTTATCTCTATTCTTTTACATCTAACCATACTATGGCTATAAATTTAACTCAGAAGGTTTATGGGTATGATCATGCAATAGCTTTCATGAGTACTAACTTTAAGGATGTTGAAACATATGCATTAGTTAAGGTAGTAAATAAATTTAAGCACTATATCCTTATAAATAAGGTGCATGTTATTCTACTTGACCCTTCCACCAAGCTCATTCTGAACTAAAATGAACTTGGAGAATGTAGAGGTAAATGAATGTTAGTTTTGTAGGAATATGACATAGAAATGAAAATGACTAAACTAGTAAGGTGTCAAGGCTTGATCCAAATGATTGTTAAAACTAGCCCTAAACTAAGTATTATGTAATTTATCTTTCAAACTAGTGAGTGGTATGATTTCATCATTCATTTACTAATTAATGGTACCTATCCTATAAGGCTGACAAGGGATCAAAAGAGGGATCTACAGATCAAAACAACCCATTATCTGATCAAAGATGGGGTTTTATATAAGAATAACTTCTAAGTGGTCTACATGAGATGTGTCTCAAAATAAGTTTCCCAAATCATGAGTACCTTCCATGAGAAGTTTGGCAATGGACATCCATCTAAACAAACTATAGCCCATAAGATCCTCAGAGCTGGTTACTATTAGTCAACTATTTTCAAGGATGCTCATAAGCATGTGAGGGAATGTCACTCTTACCAAATCTTTAACACCAAAGATCCTAAGGCAATAATGACTTTACAACCAGTCATGGTTGATGAACCATTCACATAATAGGGGTTGGAGTTTGTAAGGATAATCAACCCCAATTCATCATAAGGTCACAAGTATATCTTGAGTGCCATAGATTATTGCATAAGGTGGACTGAAGCTATCTCCATCAAATAATATGGAATGGAAGAAGTGATTAGTTTCTTGGAGGAGAACATTTTTACCAAATATGGGACCCTAATCTCTTTAGTGTGTGATAATGGCTCTACATTTTTATTTATTGAGATGATATAATGGGTGATGATAGTGGGATTTGTCTCAAGTTTTTATCTAACCATTATCCCCAAGGAAATTGAGTGTTTGAGTCTACCAATAAAAACTTAATGAAGGCAATCAAAAAGTTTACTATAAACAAGCCTAGGACTTAGCACAAAATTCTCAAGTATGCATTATGGGAAGATAGGATAAGAATCAAATAAGCCCTTAAGGCATCTCTATTTCTTTTGGTGTCTATCCAAGAACCTATCTTCCCTATCTCTCTCAAGTTTCCTTCATATAAATTCATGCAAGATTATATGGAAGAAATCTAGGAGCTTGAAAATTCAATATTTCTAGACATCATCTATATGGAAGATGCATGTGAGAAGGATTTTGATGATTTTAGAAGACATCAAACCATGGTGAAGAGGTGGTTTGACAAAAGATCAAAGATCAAGGTGTTTAGACAAGGGGACTTAGTTCTCCTTTGGAACAAATCATTTGAGCCTAAGGGAAAACATGACAAGTTCACACTTTTGTGGATTGGCCCATATCAGATTGAAAACACACTAGAAGACAACACCTTCAAGATCAAAGATCTACAAGGAGCAAATTTCACACTACCCACCAATGGGAAGTGCCTCAAGAATTACTTATCTATTTCTCCTCTTGAGGTCTTTATGGAGTGATTTTTAAGTAGGTTAGACTTAGTATAGGTAGTATAGTTAGTTTCTTTTATTTCTTTCCTTCAGGTCCCTTATTTTTATATAAGCATGTATATATATGTATGTTTCCTTTTGTTTCTTGCTTTACTAATTTTTGTTGTGTGTTTCTTTTTATTTCCTTGTTCCTTATTTCTAATAAGTCATTTTTTATAATCTTGAGATCAAATTTTATCTATCTTGATTTAAATTTAAAAGTTCAACAATGTGGGTGTGAATCTAATAACATATGTTGACCATGGTTCTGAAATATGAGCCTAATGTTGTGATTTGAAGAAACTAGTAAAGACTAATTAAAGAGGCTAACTATTCCATGGGAGCCTAAACATTGTCTTGACCTAAACTTGGTTTTAATAAGAATTTCACTTATAGGATGAAATCTTAATCTATTGCGACACAATATTGCTTGCACTTAACAAACATCCTTACTTGGGATAATGGTTGCAGCACAGGATATTCTCTAAGGATCAAACACTTGAAAAAATCATTAAACCTAGAAACCTTGGTTCTTAACCTTGCTGAAATCATAAAAGGTCTAAAAATACAAAAAATAAGAATGCAATGCAAAATCAAAAGATTTTCAAGCATAGTTGATTTTGGTATTCTCCATCAGGGCTATGGACACTTGGCTAGTAGTATAGCAAATCCATAAGTGGATCCAAAGGCATCTCTATCAATGCTATATATGTTTAGCTAGTAGTAGATAAATGCCTAAGCCTTCTCTAAACTAGAAACATGGGTCTTAATGAATATGTAATCATGCTCCAAGTCAGTGTTAATGATTAAGTATATGAAACCTAGAAGTTATCCCATAAATCCCATGACAAACACTAAGTGGAATCAAATCAAACACACAACATGGATACTTCTTAATGTTTGAACCCAATTCTACAAGAGTAAGGTTTGTTTTAACCATAAAATGATCTAGATAATGGCATTGATCAATTGGAGTGGATGAATTAGTTATTTGTCTGAACTAGAGTCTCTAAGTTCTAATATATTGCTATGTTTCCCTTAAAATCACCATTATTTGAGGTCAACATACCCCCATTTTTTAGAAAAATGGGACCCTTGAGATATTTTGAAATTTAACCCTAAAAGCATGTCTTATTTTAAACATTCTTAGAATTTGAAGATCATCCACTTTGATAAGATAGGATTACTGAGTTATGTTTTGCTTTAAGCTTACCTAATGTTTCTAATAATTGGTCTTCATGTCTTAAAGATGCAATTTTTATGGGGTCCTTATTGGTAGATTCATTTTCTAAAACCCTGGCATAAACCCTTGGTTCAAATTTGAATTTGGAAAGAACATTTTTATTTTAGAATTAAGCCCAATTTTTATGTTAAGGCTTAGTCATGTTTTTTAACATGACCAAACCTTAGCCTAAAAATTATGCCTTGGTCCTCTTTTATTTCCCCCATTTTTATATTTTATATTTCTAACATGGTCTAATTTTATGCTAGAAAATTCCCTTTTAATTTTATAATGTGGTCCCTTTATTACCTACTTATCCTAAATCTTTACTGCTAAGGCCCCATTCATGTTTATCAACACGAATGAGACTTTAGTCTAAATGCCTTAGCCTAAGTTTATTTTATCATGGGTCTTAACTTATATATCAAGCATCTTTTAGGATCTAATGATCCATTCTTCATCATGCCTTTGATCCAATGAAGTGACAAAAATCTTGACAAAATGATCACTTAGTCTTTTAAACCAATCATGTTCAAGTAGTCAGATCATGATCAATGATTCACACTTCATCATGGACCAAAGATCAGATGGAGTGAATAAAACATTGAAAAGTCAAAGGCTAGGGGGATCCATAGGGTCACCATGCAACACTCTTGTATTTTATAGTTAAAATCAAAGGCTCTTGCTTATTAAATAGAACTAATGGTGTGAAAATACTTAGATCATGATTGAACAACTCATGCTTCATCATGGATTTGGATCAGATGGAGTGAATTGACTTTGATATCCTAGGAAGCTCCATAGAGCCACCACATGACACTCCCAAATTTGAATGTTTGAATTTTATGAGCTTAGATTCAATGTTTGTGTGACCATCATTTGACATCCATGATGATGTATTTGACATCGATGCAATCATTAACTTTAAGCCCATCAAAACTAAGAACTTCACAATCCTAATTTGACATTCATGAAATCATCATTTCACATTTGTGAGGATGTATTTGACATCCACAAGACCATCAAATTTAATCAAATTAATTATTTGGTCTAAGACCAAGATATAATCCAAAAATTTGTTAAAAACTTGTGAATTTCATTATAGAATAATGACATGCCTCGAAGGATGTTCAAACAATTGATATCTTTAAACTATAAAATTTAGAATGATCTCATAGTCTAAATATATACATAAATGAATTTATTCTAAGTCTATATCCTAAGGTCCCCATTTCATTTGTGTGAATTCCATGAACCTTAGGCTAGAGACTTACACTAAGTCTTATTTCAAAAGGGCCTTTGTGACATAAAACTTAGCCCAAATGCTTTTAACCTAAGATTTTATCATATTTATTAATACAATCAAGCCCTATGTCAAAATATAGAATTTTGGTCCTTATATCACTTTGACCCATTTGGGCATGTTCTAAGATCTTAACATAATTATTTTATCCCAAAGTATGCATTGTGTTTATTAGATACAATGTAAACCTTGGCTAAAAATATTTAGCTTGATCCCCTTTTTATATAAATCCTAAAAAACATAGGCATAAACACTTTCACCTAAAGTTTATTTTGTGTTGAATAAACACAAAATGAACCTTATACTAAGGTATTTAAACCTAATTCCCCACTTAAATAACAATGTTTATTAAATCTCATGTACCTTGTAAGATCCAATGATCTATACTTCATCATGGTAGATGATCCAATAGTGTGAAATCATTGATGAATTTTCAACAGAGCTCCAAGAATTAATGGGCTCAACACATGGCAAATTCACATCTAATATGTGACTAATAATGATTCTAGAGCTTTAAAGGCCTGTTGAGGTGCCAAGTGGCACAACCATGGGGCTTAGTATTAAAGAGAACCAATGATAAACGAGGGCTTGGATCACAATCAATAACCCATGCTAATTCAAGGATCTTGATCCAACAGCATGAACCAAAAGGCATTTTTAAATTCCAAAGGCTAGTGCTTCTAAGGAATTTATGAAAAATGACATGAAAAGTGCCAAATAGATGCCAAATAAGCACCACGTAAGCACACAGTGACAAAATAGAAAATCTAGTGTGCTCAAAATGCAAATGTATAAAGGCAAAGGTCAAAATAAAATCTTAGGAATGTATAATCCAAGGATCAAATAAGATACTGACATTAAAGCTTCAAATCCCTAAAACTTACATAAAATTCCGTAAGTGAAATTGGATTGATTACAACAAATTTATAAGAAAGTTTAAATGTGATTTGAGCACAAAGGAGCTAAACTAGAGATCAATTTCAATCTAATTGTGAGCAAATTGTAATTATGGAAGCCATGGTATCTCAAAGTCAATAATTGAGGGATAAGACAAAATTATATCTATCTACAGACAGTGTAAAGACACTGTCTTAGACACTATGTCTTTAAACACTAGAAACAAGAATTGGTCTGAGCTCTTCTAAAGCATTGAGGAGATGCAAGCCATTACCAAGGAAGAAGAAAGGATTTCCATATTTAACAAGAGGTATTTCAACCTAGTTATATTTCACATGGCCAATCTAAATCATGTTGCCACCAAACCAGAGGTACTCCATTGCATTGACATCCTTGCTCCCATTTTTGTTGATTATAAAATTGAAAATGAATGGATCATTCATGAGGGGAGATCTAGGAGAGTTGCATACATTTCCCCATGAGCATTTGATATGTATTACAAACTTATAAAACCCCATATGGACCTACCTACCATTAAGGAATGGACTAGTACAAATAACCTTGACACCATCCTTAGGCCATGGTTGCTCCATGGGAATATTATGATCTAAGACCCTATTGGCAACATCCCAATTTCCTAATTTAGAGAGAGAAGTAAGGTAATCATGATCCTATTGAATATAATATCTAAATCCCCTTCAACCACATTTGTAAATAAGATTTGGGTATCTTATATCTACATCATGGTAGAAAAAGGGCTCAATCCCCTAATTGGAGATATGATCAGCATCCACCTAGGGAAATAAATTACAGCCATAAAGAAGACAAACAAATAATTTTTCATGATGTATTATCTATTGGATGCCTTACTAGCCTCTACCTAGATCCCTCATATCAAGAATTAGTCATATAAGGTCAAATTCACATTCTCTCACTATTATTCAAAGCTACATATCTTCATTTATAGACACCACATGCAATTAATTTATGATTGTGTCTATCCTACTATAGTAAAATACATCACATGGATCATTATTCCTAGGGTAAGCCCTCTATGTAGTAAATATTTAGTTGTATTTAGATTGTATGGTGATTAGAATTGAAGGGATTCTAAATCAAGCTTACAGGTTGCCTATCTATGTTCCAAATAAATTAGCAAAGCAAGAAATTACATGTCAAATTATTCATGGAGTTGATAGAGTATGCAAGGATAAAAAGAAAGTCCTTATTCATCCTTTCCCTTTAATAATTGTCATAACTATTTTTCAAGATCTAAAACATGTGGAAACCATTACCAAGCACAAAGATTCTTTTGGTTTTTAGCTAGATGATCTAAGGCATTGAGATCATTATGATAGGGTAGGCAAGAATTTGAAGATAAAATAGCTACCCAAGTTAGTTTACATGCATTAACTTGGTCCTTATGATCCTTTGCACATTAGGGCTAGTAATTTTGAAGAATTACTAGCTAGGTTCAAGAAACATAATGTTAAACTTGATCATAGATTGACTGTTGATGAAAAACCACTAGGTGACATATGTCAAATGGGACCTATGCAATACCATTTTCTTCTTAGATCTTCTAGACCACCTTAAGAACAACCACAAATGGAAATTCAACCTTAGTCACAAATAACACAAGGCCCTATCATGGAAAAGTTGGAAGAGAGGCCTAGTGAGGGACCTTGATCCTCAACCCTTCCTCAAAGACCAAGGTCCCCCATAGAGTTCTTGGATATGATATCCTTAGAGCCTAATGAAATAGTAAATGATGTACTTAGAGTGATATCATAAATATTATGGGTATAAAGAAGAATAACCATAAAAGGAAGAATAATAGGGCCAAGAAAAGAAGGTTGAATAAGAAAAAGGAAAATAAGTAACCCTAGATCTTGTCCTAGTGGCACCACTAAGAAAGAGAAAAATATAATTGGCAATTTTCCTTATTAGATATAAAAGGCCAAATTTGACTTTCACTCATCCCACAAGTGAAATGAACTTATTCAGTGAGGAATACCCTATTCATAGACCATTCATCCCTAATTGGTTCATCTGTGGAAAAATGTAGAAAATTCCCACTTTATCTCACTCTTGAGCCTTCACCCAAACTATTAACATTGATGTTCATGATAATATCAAGCCATGGATAAGGGATTTGATTAAAAAGGAATAAGAAAGAATACTAGAAACCTCTATAGGGTTATAAATCAAATAGATGAATGCTCTAGGAGAATTAAATAGGATAAGGATAGAGGTCTCATAACCTCCAAAGTACACAGAGTCATCTACTACTATGCAATTCAATCCATAGATAGCTAGATTAGAGATAGTGATAATAAGAAAAGCCATGGTGGAAATTGAAGAGTTCACATTCTAAAAGGTTGAGCCATTTACAGGCTTAACTCTAGTTGAAGGGAAGCATCCTAGTGAATAACCCATCGATGAAGAGGATATTGAAAGCTTAACTGAAGCTCATTCAACTCAAGTCAGATTAGGCATCAAGGGAATGAAATAAATGATTCATAACTTAGAGAAGGAAAAGGATAATTTAGAGACATAGGATAGCTTATCAATTATTGAGGCCAAAATTACAATGTTTGAAGCATTTTTTTATATGTTTGATTCAATAAAACCAGTGATGCTAAGATAGGATGTATTGAGCTAGTAGACTGAGGTATCCAAAGCATTGATGATAAAATGGTAGGATATAGAGGATAAGATAAGGGATCTCATCACTATATTGATTAGGAATGAATTCCTAAATTTAAAACCATTAGCCTAGCCCACTTAAATGACATATTAGGGATAGTGGTGGAAAATATCCAAAGTTTAAGTGCTTGGTCACCAGGCTTGGATAAAATCTTAAGGGATGATGAAGAGCTAATTGTCTAGATTAAGAAACTACTTGGCACCATATTGGCTAATCCTATAAATTATATAACCCTAAAAATTATTAATGATGAGGAATATAAGCACAAAATCACTTTGGTGATGCAAGAAGTGAAAAGAAAAATCCAGGTTCAATTAGGCAGTGACAATAGTATAATTTTGAGCATGATCTTCATTAATAAAGAAAATATTTTAGATTCCAAAAGCATTAAAGAATATATAGCAAGGTATGATAGAGATTTTGAAGACTTGGCTGATCAAGAAGATACTTGTCTCCTAAAGCCAACTGTGGATTTGAGCTTGTCAAATAACAACATCAAAGAGCTATGGAGATTCTACAAGATCAATAATGAAACCCTTTGATAATGGGCCTACCAATTAGTTAATGTTCCTTTCTTGTAAAAACCTTCCTAATATTTTAAATGGGAATATTCTTTTATAAAGACATATGCTAGTCTGTTAGTATATTTGCCTCTAGGTGTTAGTTATCCAGATAACACCCTAATTGAAGGCTTGATAGATTTAGCTCTAAAACCTTCACACTTGGACTATCATTGGAATGATCTAAGGTGTGGGATACCTAAACTCATACCATACCTCTAGATTTTGATGAGGCTAGCTCCTTTGGTATATCACTTTACACTACTTACTAAACTATTAATTATTGGGATGAAAAGGGGGAGAAGGAAATTGAAAGGTAAATTCTACTTTATTGTTGGTGATACACCTGTAATGTTTGTTCATCCACTCTATTTGAGTTCCTAAAACACTGACTAGACAAGTAAAGACTAAATCTACAACTCCAAATATCTCCTATACATCAGTATTTCATGTAGAGGTTTTATCTAGTGATCAAGCCTAAGCAAAATGATGGAATAGGCTTGATTAAAGGCACTAACTAGCCACTTATATCCATTATAAGCTCATCTAAAAGACATCAAAAATTGAACATGACCTACATAATTTGATAAACTAATAGCTAGGTGAGAATTATAACTTGATAAGAGAGAAATTTATACCACATATGCAAATAAAATTTACATTACACACTATACCATCATAATGGAATCTAAAAAAGTCATTTAATTATCTAAAAAGGTTACAAAACTCAATCTTGGTAGAGACTAGGCATTCTAAGAGAGGGACAATTATATATCAAAAGCATGAAAAATACAAGAGATTGGCATAAAAATGAGAAGAGGAGATCAAATCCATCTTAACTCAAGTGAAAAACTAAGTTCAATTTGATAACAAAGTCTTCAATATATATTCTTAGTGCCTTTGTCTTGCATGAAGCTCTTCTTTGTGTTAAAAAAGGAGTGGTGGGCACTTTGATAAGTCAATATTATTTTTCATGAAATATACACCACATCTTGGATGAAAAAATACACTTTAAGTTGAGTTTTAAGTATTTTAAATCCTTCATTTACATGAAAACAAAGGAAGATGCATGTATGCTTGGTTCACTCATGACTAGACAACTTAGAGCCATGGCTCCCTAAGACTAGTTAACTGCCTCTTTAGCCTCTTCTTGCATGACATGGTACCTTGAAGGATGAAAATGTGCATGAATATCCATTTTAATATCATATATGTGGTGTATAAACTCCATGTGAATGCTTTGATATCCATTTCAATGCCAACTTTCTCTTTGATGTTGATCAGTTAGGCCTACTAGGCCAAATAGGCTTAGAATCCTATTTGTGCACTTGGACTCCTTGGAGACTAAAAAAAGACGCCATGAAACCTGAAAAAAAAAATTATTATACTTGTAATAGCTTTTCTCATCACATGATATGTGATTTTGATGAGAAAACTCTTGTCATTCAGTCAACACGGTTGACTAGGCCCATTTTACTCCATTTTCCTATAGACTAGCCATTTTGATTGAGCTAGTAGGGGAGCTTTTGGAATTATTTTTTACCAACTGAATATTTTATTATTAATAACAATTATCAGGATTCAATATCCATTTATTGGATCCCATTGAAATACCCTACACTTCATTTTCCATGCTTTTTACCATAAAAACATGATTTATACCCTGATATGTACAAATTCATATGCTGAATTAGAATTTATGTAATATTATATGAGTTTAATTTATTTTTTAAGATTTTTCAAGTTTATCCATTCTAATTTTATGGAAATAAAGTCAAATTTTTGCAAAACTAGTTTTTTGAGGGCTTGGAAGGGTTTTGGAGTTGAAACTTCAAAATGATGATTAATGAAATACAAATCTCCAAATAAAAAAATATTTACATTTATGTGTATAAAATTTACCCCCCTAAAATCCTTAAAAATATTTGGTTCCCATGCAAAAGATATGCAAAGTTATCATGTGAAGGAAATCTGCTTGTAGGGTTTTGCTTGCATTCTAGGCTACCAACGCTCTTAACGATTGTTCATAAAGATAAACCCATAAAATTATATAAATTTTTAATTAATTATAATTTCATATGGTTAATTAAATCATTCTAATATTTTTTTCTCTAACTCTTCACGTGGTGAAAGATACGAGCATATAAATAAGAGGCTTGGAAGGATGTTTAGAACTGCAGGAAATGAAAATCTTCACTAGGATGAAAATGACTCCTCTCTTTATTATAAATGCCTAATAAAATCATTATGGGTTATGTACCATGGTATTAAAACACTTTTAAATTATCTTCTTGCTAAAAAAGTCAAAAATACCTTTTTGGCTTATATGCTTGTTTGCTTACAAAAGCTTATACGAGCATGGTTTGTATATATTTGGATTTATTTTAACTCTTTAAATGTATTATTATTATTTTAAAACATAATATAATTATTTTAAAACTCTCAGGTGGGCTTATAAACCTTTGTGGCATCTCAAAATGTAGCCCGCTCCAATGGTGACCTCAAAAAGACATGCTAATGACTATGAAAAAATAGAGAGAAATTCCACTCATCCAATATCCTTTAAACTTGTATATGTTATTATAAAACTCATTATTACCTTACATACCAAATTTTAAGGCAAAATTCCACCTATAGATGCTAGAATATTCAACTCTCATTCAAATTTACCCCCTATGCATGGACTGAGCATGAATTTGACTGTATTTTCATGTTTTGAAGGTTATTTCATGATTAATGGAGGTTTATTATATCAAATTTTCATTCATATATCTTAATATTTCCTTCAATATTTTTGAAACCATTTTGTACCCCTCTTTCAAGCATGTTTTGACCCTTCTTGGCAGCATTAGGCCTTTTACTAGCAAACTCTGTACAATGAATATGTTTTATCACCCTTGTGTCATGATAAAATAGTAATTTGGATCTATTTACAAGTCCTTAATATTTAAATTGTCTCTTGATATGCCTAATTACCTCATAGGTCATCCTTTGACTTGAAGGGTTTTGTCCTCCCACTTTGCAAACATATGACCGTGTCTACTCCTGTACAGATGTATGATTCTTGGGGAAGTCTAGAGAGTTTGAAATAAAAAAAAATATGAGTATAATTTCATCCTTAAAATCCTAATATTTCTAAACTCCAATTCATGATGACCTCTTTGTAGGAAATCTCCATTTGGTAGTTTTATCCTACTTGGTTGTAGGTTACTCTTGTATAGGCTGGTTGTATATGTCTTTTAGTGTTCGAATATTATGACCTTATCACCTTAAAATCTCCTTGAGAATTTCCTAGTCACTATTTTATTTTTTTTCCTATACCAACATGGAGGTATATTTCCCTTGAGTGGCTATAAGGTTTCACTAAGAGGTGACTATAGGTGTATTTTGAGAAAACATAGGCCTATAGGTATACCCTAGGGCACTTTAGGTTCCTCCTTGAGTACATTTATAATATATTATGACTATCCTTATACTACCATGAGGAATTTTTATATATAAATAACCCTTGATAAGGTCAAAACTCCCTCAAAAGTTTCTATCTTTTGCTTCCATTCACTTGGTTGTGTTTGTTTTTTTGGTATTAGTATGGATTGAGTATAAATATTAGTCCTCGAGAAATCTAACAATGGAGAATGGAGTTTTAGGACCTTATGATTATTCATGAAGGTCACAATAGGTTTCATAATTATCTTCAAACTTCAAGCCCTCCCAAAAAGGTCTCAATATTGGTTATTAGTCACATTTTTGATCAGTAGCAGTGTGCTTTATTGTCCTTTATACAAACTGAGCTAAGGGTCCTTATGCTCTGCTTAGTCATCAGTTGATAATGAACATTGATCATAAAAAATTTATGGCTTATGATCCATATTTTCATTGAAGTGATAATGATCAAACCCTTATAATGTCGTATATTTCCTAGTCTACCTACTTAGCTATAAGATATCATATTAGGCACGGTTAGATGTCCAAAATAGGCTATAGATGATTGTCACTCATTGATAGAACCTACTTTGTCATTGATTTTAACATTCTTAGTCATCATGATGAGTCTTGAAACATGATACCTCATTTATTTTTACGCACATAAGAGACCCTAGTATATAACCATGAAACCCTCTTTTCATCCTATACCTATCAAACCTTGAGGGTTGTAGGTGGATATTTACATTGATTGTAGATGTTGGTTATAAGTATTTTTTAGGTGAAAGTCTTGAAAGGCCTGGACACTATGATATATCATTACTATACTTTTGTGAGAATAGACTTATACCTAAAACATCCTTCTAAACCCTAAGTCCTTCTTGATGACTACACTTTTGACTTTAAGCTGACTATAGGTCTCATTAGGAGCTATAGGTGTCCTTTTCTTAGTTGGATATAGGTTGCATTTATATCTCTTAAGTCCCTCAAGGTGGCATCTTCCTTTGTACTCTATCTCCACATGAAATTCAAGTAACCTTCATTCTTCCTAAGACTCATAGATGCTTAAAAGAGTCCTTAAACCTGTCAAGTAGTCCTTCTTTAAGAAGAGATGGGCCTATAGGTGTAATTTTGTATGGAAGGAAACTGAAATAGGCCTTGGAGAGGTCATCATCATGAACTATATCATTGATAATATCCCCTACTTTCGTGATTATATGATTTTAGAACATGAACCATATGAGATATCTTCAGTGGCACCTTGACTTGATGTATATCATGTACAACATGACTATATTCCTCTTTTTACTATAGGTGAACCTTTTTAAATGATGTCAAAATTTAGTTCCACTTAATTATTTGTGCCTCCATAAAGGCTTACTCCCCATATTATGGATTACTTAACCTTATTTATCTTGAATAAGGTCTCTCCTTAATCCATGAATCATCATAGTACCTTATGATCATACTTGACTGCTCTTAGGCTTGTTGTAGACCTCATTTCCTGAATATACATGATATTTCAATTGTCCCATAACCACTTTCTCATGCTTATAGTTCCATTTGATCAAACTTTGACTCTCTTTGACAATGTAACTATTGAATGGAGGTGGGTTGAGGGTGGAAGATGATGAAAAAATATTTGAACTCATGAAAGAAGGGTGAAAAAACACAAAACATAGTGGAAAATGGTAGAGTATGATAGTGGTATGGGGTTAATGAGGTGGAGGTGGGAAAGGATAACTTATAAGCATGTAAAAAAAAATTTAGTATTCCTCTACAAACATGAGCACATAATTATCATACCACATGAATTTGGAGGCCATTAAAAGAGGGTAATAGGCCAAAATTGAAACACACATTTTTGCAAAAAACCTTAAAATATGCTAAACAAGCCCTTATGAGATGATTTAAGAGCATGAAGATGGAATAATATATAAATATTTTGAGAATTATTGAGGAAATTTTCTTGAAAAATATAATAACATGAAGGAAATCCATACCAAGGATCAAAATAAGAAAAATTGAATTTACACTCTCACTCCAAAATCATATAATCTCTTCTTGAGAGCATGCTCAATTGAAGATTGTACTATCTATCTTTATGAGATTTTTTGGATCCTAAATTGCATGAATAATAGATTTAGGATACCATGGATAGGTATCTTGAGTCCCCAAGATTCTAGAACAACTTGATTTTTGTTGAAACTCTACCTTGGTGAGGAGAAACTGGAGAAAATCAATTGCCTTTTTGGTTGTAGGACAACATAAATTGGCATGTATTCAAATAGATGGTTCATGATCCTAGATAATCTAATTGAATAACCACTTAATCCATAAAAAATCCCTATAAGTATAGTTTCTTCACCCCAAAATTGAGACCTATACACTCATCCAATAGATTGTACTATCTAAAAATCTAGAGGTAGGTCCCTTTGTGAAAACTGAGCAAGCACCAGGAATGGAATGGTTTTTGGCTTGTATGGCCATAAAATGCCATGAAATTCATGATATATCATGGTGATGTCCTTAAATTCATCTCCCCTAAACCTGATGTATGGAATCCATACGAAATCCATACTATTCTTGTAAAATTAAGGAAAAAAGAGCCTTTTTTGCCTTTTAATAGGAAGGTAAATCATCCACTACCACAAATAGAAGACTTGAGAAGGATTAGGTGTTAATTAGATGTTATATCATACAAATTTTTAACCTTTTTCATGTTTTAATATGGAAATTTGGCATGTGCAAGGGAAAAGGGGGTCTTTTTGGCTTAGAAAACATATAAGATCACTTTTTAAAGCTTTGAAACTTTAGAGAAGGATAATATTAATGTTTTTAAACATATTTAAAGGTATTTTGAAATGATTAATGACCTATTTGAAACCATTTTTGACACTTTTAATCAAAATATACTTTTATAGGCAATAATTCATTAGTTTAATTAGTTGTAAAGTGTTATTGACTAAAATTATTAAAAGTTTCATATGATGGGGGTAGTAATTTTCCCTTGATAGGTCAAATTACTAACAATTTTGGCAACTATCATGGATTGACTAGCCTGTTGGTCAAAGAACTCATCAGGTTCCATTGGCAATGACAAACTAGGATATAACAACTCTGACTAAATGACCTTCTTAACTAAGAAATAGATTCTTTTGAGCTTTTTAATACCTTTTTTGACTATGACACAACAAGACCAAAGGGGAAAATCAA
The DNA here is from genome assembly GCA_037957365.1 of Torreya grandis. Lineage (NCBI taxonomy): Eukaryota > Viridiplantae > Streptophyta > Pinopsida > Cupressales > Taxaceae > Torreya > Torreya grandis. The sequence goes on from JARHVA010000749.1 coordinate 3,490,869, forward strand.
CTAAAATAGAAAGTAATGGCAACTAACCTATAGAAAATAGGAAAACATAATAAAAGGGAAGCAGATTGTTACTTATGTTAATCACTTATTGACATAAAGCAAACCTAGAACAACTAACCTAAATTAATATGTTTTCCTCTAGGATCAAATGGAAATTTATTTGATGCACCATATAACTTTACAACATGTTTTCTATCTCTTAATGGCATCTTCTTGAGATAGGGAAAATTGGATATTCATGCCTTCTTAGTGATGCAATTAGTATTCCTATCTCCATTATTAGGTGCATGGTTTGAAAATATGGATCCAAAATCCAGTCATATTCTTCCCATATTCTTATTTCTTACATTAGGAATGCTAACTCTAACTCATTCATAGGTTGATTATGATCTAATATGTCATCTATTATACCTTGATTCTACTCCACATTAGATGGTGACTTGGAAAGATCTACATGATTAGCCTCTTATATCTCTTTAAGCATGATAAAAGGTATAATTACTTCCTTTGAATGGTAATCAAGAGCAATTAATTTAGGTATTATATCAGCCAACACTTTTTCATTCTTTTTACCTTCATGAATTTGTTCTTTTTGTGAGCCAAAATGGATAGATTCAGCAGATGGTTAGTCTTTAAAATATTCCATGGGAAGTGTGAGATGTTGTAAATTTTGATATTCATTGCAAATATCCATATATTTATGTCATAAATCATCATAATTACCTTCAATATTATCCTCTTTGGATAGTTTACATTCCTTTATGGTCAGTTTGACAAACTCTTGAGGAGCTTCTTGAGGTGACATAGTTGATATATGATCAAGAGACTTATTAGAAACAACTTATTGTTGCATAAATAAAACTTCTTCTTCTTTCACTTGTTTTTATACTTGTATCTCAGCATCTATCTCATCTTCTTTGACATCATTAAATATGTATTCATGCTTATCCTTTCTAAGTGGTGTCCTAATAATTATTTCTTCCTCTTGATCACTCAAGTCACCTTCATTTTTTTTTCTCTTTAGTTGCATATTCTTCATTTTCCTCATAAAGAAGAGGTTCTTGCTCCAAACATGGAATGGTAGATCCTTGAAAGTATTCAATAAGATGAGAAAGATCCACAAAAGTTACCATAGATACCTAATTTTGCTCATGAGGATGCTCTTCTTGGATCACCTTCACCTCATCTCTCTATAATTTTTCTTGAATGGATTTCCATGAAGGAAAGGACTTTGGTTTTTGAGGAGAGATGAGTGGAGGATAAATGATCTCTAGTTTGCTCTTTAACTTAGCATCCTGAATGATGCTTGATTTTTCCTCTTTCTCACTTGACTCTTGAATCTGATTCTAAGTCATGAACTTGGGTTTACAACCTCTGTTTCTATACCTTTTATAGACATAGGTGTGAAAGAAGGAATTTTATTTTGTGTTTACTTTACAACTACCATTGCATATTGGAGATGTTGATTTACTAGCTCAATTTTCCTAGCTAGATTAGCCTCAAAATCATGAACTAAATCACTATAGATATTTTCTTACAAACTTGAAAATATAGGCTCCTATATGGTCTATGCAATCTAAAAATTATACTTCTCATAACAAACTTATTCAACTTTATGAGACCTCTCTTGGATAGACTTCCAAGTAGCAAAGCTAGGAAAGGCTTGGTTTGACTCTTGAGGGCTATGATAAATATTAGTTTGTTGATCATAAAGGGTAAAAGCCAGCTCTATGGGAACATACTACTACAAATGATGACCCTGGGGTTTCTCATAAACCACTAGTGTATCTTCAAAGCTTACTATTAGACCACCAATGTCTAAAATATCAGAACTAGACTTTGAGTGACCTTGCCTTATGAAAGTTACACATACCTCTTTTTCCCACTAAAAATTTTCTCTCATACTCTGAATTTCATACTTGGAAATCTCCTCACTATATCTCTTTCTAGTGTCTATACTTATCATCTCTTTCTCATATCCAAACAATGTTTTCTTGAATCTTGAGATGGATTGATTTTGGACTTGATTGGATTGATTAGGAGGATAACAAGACTCATGAGAGTGGTTATAGGACTAGTATGATATTTCATACTACTGATAAGGCTTTGTACACTTATCATATGGCTAATATAGTTCATGATAGGACTAATATGAGTCATGACAATCATACTAGAATTGTTGGTATGGAGAAGAATGACAAAATCCTTCTCTATAGGCTATCATGGCCTAGCAAATCATGAAGATAACTAAAATTATGAACAATGTACCTTTTACCTTAGAGATAAGGGCTATAAGAGTACTATAAATTATCTTTAAATATGAATGTGTTACAAACTTATACTCCAATAGCTGAACTTAGGTCCCATCAGGCATGCCAAAATTGTTAGTTATATAGATAACACCCTACTTGAAGGCGTGATAGATTTGTCTCTAAAACATTCACACCTAGACTAACATTGTAATGATATAAGGTATGAGACACCTACACTTAGACTAAACCTCTATATTTTGATGAGGCTAGCTCCTCTGATATATCACTTTGCACTACTTACTAAACTATTGATTGTTGGGATGAAAAAGGGAGAAGGAAACTAAAAGGGAAATTCTACTTTACTATTGGTGATACACCTATAATTTTGGTTCATCCACTCTATTTGAGCTCCTAAAATACTAATTAGATAAGTAAAGACTGAATATACAACTCCAAATATCTCCTATGGATTAGTATTTCATGTAGAGGTTTTATCTAGTGATCAAGCCTAAGGGAAATGATGGAATAGGCCCAATTTAAGGAAATAACTAGCCACTTATCTCCACTATAAGCTCATCCAAAAGGCATCAAAAATTGAACATGACCTGCATAATCTGACAAACTAGTAGCTAGGTGAGAATCAAGACTTGACAAGGGAGAAATTTCTATCACATATGTAAATAAAAATGACATTACACACTATATCAACATAATATATTCTAAAATAGTCATTTTATTTATTTGAAAAGGTTACAAAACTCAATTTTGGTAGATTCTGGTCATGCCAAGAAAGGGATGGATCTTTAAAAATGGCTAAAAAAATCCAACATATATAGAAAAAGCATGAAAAAGCCAAGAGATTGGCATAAAAAAGAGAAGAGGAGATCAAATCCATCTTAACTCAAGTGAAAAACTAAGTTAAATTTGATTAAAAAAAGTATTCAATATATCTTCTTAGTGTTCTTATCTTGCATGAAGCTCTTCTTTGCATTAGAAAAGGAGTGGTGGGTGGGCCCTTTAATAAGTCAATATTATTTTTCATGAAAGATACACCACATCTTGGATGGAATACTCCAACTTAATCTTATTTGTAATTATTTTAAATCCTTCATTTACATGAAAACAAATGAAGATGCATGTATGCTTAGTTCACTCATGACTAGTCAACTTAGAGTCATGGCTCCCTAAGACTAGTTAACTGACTCTCTATCCTCTTCTTGCATGGAATGAACCTTAAATGATGAAAATGTACATGAATATCCATTTTAATATCATATATTTAGTGTATAAACTCCATGTGAATTCTTTGATATCCATTTCAATGCCAACTTTCTCTTTGATGTTGATTAATTAGGCCTATTAGGTCAAATAGGCCTAAAAACCCATTTGTGCAATTGGAATCCATGGAACATGAAAAAATACACCATGAAATCTTAAAAACAAAGGTATTATACCTGGAAAAACTTTTCTCATCATATGATATGTGATTTTGATGAGAAATCTCTCACCATTCAGTCAATAGGGTTGACTAGGCCCATTTTGCTCCATTTTCCTATAGACTGACCAATTTTTTTTGAGCTAGTAGGGGACTTTTGAAAATATTTTAAACCAACTAAAGATTTTAGGACTAATAAAAAGTATAAATATTCAATTTCCATTGATTAGATCCTATTGAGTTGCCTTGTACTTCATTTTTCCATGATTTCTTACAAAAAAATATGATTTATGCCCTGATCCATACAACTACATATGTAAAATTGGAATTTATGTAATACTCTATGATTTTAATTTATTTTTTAAGAGGTTTTAGGTTTATCCATGGTGATTTTATGGAAATAAAATAAACTTTTTACAAAACTAGTTTTTTTAGGGCTTGGGAAGGTTTTGAAGTTGAAACTTCAAAATGATGATTCATGAATTATAGACATAAAAATCCAAAAATATTTCCATTTATTTGTATCAAAATTACCCCCATAAAATCCCTAAAAATACTGGGTTCCCATACAATATATATGCAAAGTTATCACATGAAAGAAATATGCCTATAGGGTTTTACTTGCATTCTAGGTTGCCAATGCTCTTAATGATTGCTCATAAATCACAACCCATAAACTGATCCCAATTATTCATTAATTACATTTTTATATTTTTCCTCAAATAATTCTAATATATTTCATCCAAACTCCTGACATGGTGAAAGATACGAGCATCTGAACATGAGGCTTGGAAGGATGTCTGGAACTGCAAAAAATGAAAATCTTCACTAGTATTAAAATTACTCATCCCTTTATTATAAAATCCTAAAAACATCATTATGGTTTATGTAACATGATATCAAAACACTCTAAGAGTATCTTATTACTAAAAAATTCAAAAATGCCTTTTTTGGCCTATATGTTTGTTTTCTTGTAAAAGCTTATATGATCATGGTTTTCATATATTTGGAGTTTTTAAACTCTTTAAATGTATTATTATTATTTAAAAAAATCATACCATGATTTTAAAACTCTCACCTAGGATTAGCAACCTCTGTAGCATCTCAAAACACTGCTTGCTCCAATGGTGACCTCAAAAAAAACATGTTGACTTTTATAAAAAAAAAGCACTTCCACTCATCTAATAGCCTTTAAACTTATGTATATGATTATAAAACTCATTATTACCTTACATACCAAATTTTAAGGCAAAATTCCACCTTTAGATGCTAGAATCTTCAAATCTCCTTCAAATTTGGCCCCTATGCATGGATTAAACATGAATGTGACTATATTTTCATGTTTTTAAGGTGATTTCATGATTAATTTAGGTGTATGATATCAAATATATCTTAATATTTCTTTTAATATGTTTTAAACCGTACTCTACCCCTCTTTGGGCATGGACTGAACATGAATTTGACTATATTTTCATGTTTTGAAGGTTATTTCATGAGTAATTTAGGTGTATGATATAAAATTTATATTAATATAGCTTAATAGTTCCTTAAAGATGGTTGAAACCATCCTATAACCCTCTTTAAATCATTCTTTGAACCTTATTGGTATAATTAGGTCTTTTACTAGTAAATTATGTACAATGACTATGTACTATCACCTTTGTGTCATGATAAAATAATAATTTGGCTCTCTTGACAAGTCCTTAAGATGTCAATGGTCATTTGATAGGCCTAACACCTCATATGTCATCCTTTGACTTGAAGTCTTTTGTCCTCCCAATTTTCAAGCATATGACTTGGGAAGTCTAGAGAGTTTGAAAGAAGCAACAAGATGAACATAAGTCCATCCTTAACATCCTAATATTTTTAAACTTCAAATCATGATAACCTCTTTGTAGGAAATATCCATTTGGAAATTTTCTCCTACTTGGTTGTAGGTTACTCTTATATAGGTTGATTATAGATGTCTTTTAGTGTTTGAATATTATATCCTTATCATTATAAACTCTCCTTGAGACATTCCCAGCCACTATGTTCTTTTGTTGCCTATACCAACATGGAGGTATCTTTCCCTTGATTGGTTGTAGGGTTTCACTAAGAGGTGACTGTAGGTACATTTTGAGAAAGCATAGGCCTATAGGTGTACCCTATGGCACTATAGGTTCCTCCTTGAGTACATTTATAAGATATTATGACTATCCTTATGCTACCATGAGGACTTTTCATACAAAAATAACCCTTGAGAAGGACAAAACTCCCTCAAAATTTTCTATCTGTTACTTCCATTCACTTGGCTATGTTTATTTTCTTAGTATTAGTATAGATTTAGTACTAATATTAGTCTTTGAGAAATCCAATAGTGGAGATTTAGGACCTTCTTATGATTCATGAAGGTCATAATGGGTTTCATAATTGTCTTCAAACTTTAAACCCTCCCATAAAGGTCTCAATATTGGTTTTTAGTCACATCCTTGATCATTAGCAATATGATTGATTGTCTTTTATATGAACTAAGTTGGGGGTCTTGATTCTCACTCAGTCATCAAGTGATAATGAACATTGATCATAAAATTTTTATGGTTCATGATCCATATCTTCCTTGAAGTGACAATGATCAAACCCTTATAATGTCTCCTATTTCCTAGTCTACCTACTTGGCTATAAGATATCATATTAGGCACTATTAGATGTCCATAATAGGCTATAGATGATTGTCACTCATTGATAGAACCTACTTTTTCATTGCTTTTAACCTTCTTAGTCATCATGATGAGTCTTGAAACATGATACCTCATTGATTTTTATGCAAATAAGAGACCCTAGCATTTAACCATGAAATCCTCTTTTCATCCTATACCTACCAAACCTTAAGGGTTGTAGGTGGATATTTACATTGATTTTAGATGTTGGTTATAAGTCATTTGTAGGTGTAAGTCTTGAAGGGCCTGGAGACCATGCTATATCATTACTATACTTTTGTGAGAATAGACTTATACTTGAAACATCCTTTTGAACCCTAAGTCCTTCTTGATGACTACACTTTTCACTTTAAGCTGACTTTAGGTCTCGTTAGAAGATATAGGTGTCATTTTTTGAGTTGGATATAGGTTGAATTTATATCTCTTAAGTCCCTCAAGGTGGCATCTTCCTTTTTACTCTAGATCCACATTCAATTCAATCACTCTTCATGTTTATTAAGACTCAAAAATGCTTAGAAGAGTCCTTAAACCTATCACGTAGGCCTTCTTTGAAAAAAATATAGGCCTATATGTCTAGTTTTGTATAGAAGGAGATTGAAATAGGCCTTGGAGAGATCATCATCATGAACTAGATCATTGATAAGCTCCTCTACTTGCTTTATTAGGTCATTTACAAACATGAACCATATGAGATATCTTTGTTGCCACCTTGACTTGATGCATATCATGTACAACATGACTATATTTCTCTTTTTTACTATAGGTGAACCTTTTAAAATGGCATCAAAGTTTAGGTCCAATCACTTATTCCTACATCCATGAAGGTTTACTCCCCACATTATGGATTTATTGACCTTATTTATCTTGAAAAATGTCTCTCCTTGATCCATGCATCATCATAGTACCTTATGATCATACTTGACTACACTTAGGCTTGTTGTAGATCTCATTTATTTACTATACATGATATTTCAATTGGCCCATAATCTCTTGTTCATGCTTATAGTTCCCTTTGATCAACCTTTGGATCTCTTTTGCAATGAAACTATGGAATGGAGTTGGGGTGAGGGTGGAATATGATGAAAAAATGTTTGTAACTCATGAAAGGAGGGTGAAAAGACACAAAATATAGTGTAAAATGATAGAGTACGATAGTGGTATGGGGTGAATGAGGTGGAAGTGGGAAAGGAGAACCTAGAAGCATGCCAAGATAACTTAAGGATTCATATACAAACATGAACACATAATCATCATACCATGAATTTTGAGGCCATTATAAGATCATAATAAGCCAAAATTGAAACATAAGTTTTTGCAAAAAACCTTAAAATATGCAAATTTCCTTATAATATGCTAAACAATCCCTTATGAGATATTTTGAGAGCATGAATATGGACTAAGATATGAATTTTTTAAGAATTATTGAGGAAAATTTATTGAAAACCCAAATAAAATTAATGAAATCCATTCCAAGGATCAAAACAAGAAAACTTGAATTTACACTCTCTCTCTAAAATCGTACAATCTCTCCTTAAGAGCATGTTAAATTACAGATTAGACTAGATATATTTATGATCTTTGTTGCACCCTTAATTTAATTAACAATAAATTAATTAAACCATGGATAGGTATATTATGTCCCCAATATTTTGGAACAACTTGATTTTCCTTAAAACTCTACCCTAGTGAGAATAAAAAGGAGAAAACTGGTTGCCTTTCTGGTTGTAGGGAAACAAAAATTAGCCTATCCTCAATTGGATGTTTCATGAGCTTGTAAAATATAATTTAAGAACAAATTAATCCATTATTAATCCATCTAATTATAGTTTTTTCACCCCAAAATTTAGACTTGTACGCTCTTCCAATAGATTGTACTGTGAAAAAACCTAGAGGTAGGGCCCTTTGTGCAAACTGAGAAATCACCTAGAATGGAATGGTTTTGGGCCTATATGGCTATCAATTTACATTAGATTAATGTTGGATCTTTTTGATGGACTTAAATTTATCTCCCCTACCCCTTATGTATGGAATCCATACTATTCTTGCAAAATGAAGGAAAAAAGAGCCTCTTTTTACCTTTTAATAGGAAGATAATTCATCCACCACCAAGAATAGAAAACTTTAGAAGTATTAGGTGTTATATCATGTAAAAATACAAATTTTTAACATTTTTCATATTTTAAAATGGAAATTTGGCACGTGTGGGGGAAAAAGGTGTCTTTTTAGCTTAGAAAACATATAGGATCACTTTTTAAAGCTTTGAAACTTTAGAGAAGGATAATATTAATGTTTTTAAACATATTTAAAGGTATTTTGAAATGATTAATGACCTTTTTGAAACCATTTTTGAAATTTTGATAAAAATATACTTTTTTAGGCAATAATTCATCAGTTTGATTAGTTGGAAAGGGTTATTAACTAGAATTTTGAAAAGTTTCATATGATGGGGGTAGTAATTTGGCCTTGACAGATCAAAATATTAACACTAGGTCAGCCTAGTTTGGAAAATCAAGTGTATTCTAGAAATTTCTAAATAAGGATAGTTATACTTATCTTTTATACATTTTTATCTTATAACTAACTGGTATACTTCCTTGACTTTCTATAAAAGGTAGTAATACCATCTTATAAAGAGATATTTTTGAGAAAAATTTGTATACTTTGAGCGGTTAATACAATCAAGGAATTCTGAAAGGATTGTCCAAATTTGTTTGTGTTAATTCTTACATGCTTTTTTCTCAATTTCTAGTCTAAAGCCTTAAATTTGAATGGTTTTTTTGAATTCTAAGTTGCATCTTTTATTACAAGGTTTCTAATTTGTGCTTATGGTAGATTAGTTGAATGATCTTGAATTTACTTCATTTTATTTGTTCTGCATTAGAATGTGCAAATGTTATTTTAGTGTGGTAGTAAACCTTTACAATAAATTTAGTTCTTACTTGTATTTCTTCATATCATTCTTTGAGGTTTGTCTTGTGTGTAGTGTGATTTGAGATTTTGTTGTTTGGCACTATACACTAGTTAAATGTATACTCAGTTGTAATTGAAACTTTGTCATAATGTTTGAGGTTAATATTATCAATCACGTGTTCCCTTTTTACCTAACATTTTGCTTTTGCCTATTTTTTAACCAAATCACTTTAGTTTAAATTTCGTTGTAAATATCCATTTAGATTAGTCTGTAGTTTAAGATTTGATCATAATTCACTAGTATTAGCATAGATACTTACACTTCACAAAGATTTGGTCCCTGATGGATCCCAACCATCAATAAATATAAATTTTGTGGAACATATTATCATTGTTATACCTCTATTTCACCACAAATAACTTAAGTTTCCAAAACTTGCTACTCATGCTTTGAATTCCCAAAATTTTAAAATGACAAGTGTTCTTTGAACACTAAGGACACCTGTGATACATTCAGAGGGATAAATAACTGGTTTAGTAATTTTAGACCAATGATCTTCTTGAAAATATCTTAGCCCATTTCATTAATTAAAAACAAGCAAAATATTAAATTGCTCAAACCTTCATCAAGTGTTGGAAAGCCTTACCTAACAAGTCTGAACAAAACATGTCATAATATAACTTTTTCTAATTTTTTTAACCAATGTTATCCATCCCAAACTTTAATATAGAGTTATGACTCTCTCTCCAAAATAATTAGAATAATCCCTTGATCAATATAAATGTCAAAACTTCCTCACAATATAATTTGACTTATAAACCTATGTCTAGAACTTGTATGCTTACGTTATATACAAAAAGATGTTATTAATGATGTTGTCATTAGATACATATGATTACACATAGATCATCAATTTTATCCTCCCTAGTGGATCTAATAAAGTGACACTTTCCTAACATATCATAGTAAGTCCTTTCTAGTTCCTCATTCATTAACTCATGTGAATAATGTGGAAGTTGAGAATCCCATTTCCCTATTTGAAACTAAGAAGCACATTCTTAAGCCTTTAGATAGAGATCTTGATCCTTATCTCTCTACCACTTATTAGTGTTATCCCTAAAGAAAATTATGGTATCACATAAGTTGGAACATTCCCATGAAACTTGTAGACAACTTAAGAACCATAATTTCAACTTTCTCCTTAGTTATAACTTTGACCATAAATCCATGATCTAGGAGAATTAGCAAGCCTATGATAAGGTAGACAAATCCAATGACTCTAGATTCAAACATAAAGTTGTTAACTAGGCTAATGTTTACATTATCATCTAGATAGATCCACTTCCTAAGCATAATCAAAACCATCAACTTAATCCAACCAACTCAATACCACCAATGCATTGAAACCTTGAGTAACCCTCACTCTAATAACCATGAATATAACCTAGTTAACATGAAAAACATTATGCATGTAGTATCATATATTTATTATTATCCTCTTCCCACTCATACTCTTTATCATACTTATAGAAAAATTTAGGATGCCTCTCTACTCATTTTTTAGATGTTAAGCATGAGGAAATCATCACTAATTTAGGTAATCAACTTACATTATCCATCTTGATGTATTCATCAATTCTAATGATTATTCCTACTTAATAAACTAACCTAATATAGTCTATTAGTCATCAGCTCTTTATTGCCACTACATTGACCAACTTGATATAGTCATTTATTTATAAATTAGAACCTAATATATCTATTAGCTTGAAATAATCAATTTCTATTCCTAGATTTCTTTTTACTACATTGCTTAGCCCAATATATTCTATTTTTATTAGTCATTTCCATACTACTACATTGAATAGCTCAATATTGTTTATTTCTATCTCTTTTATGCAATAACCTGCATCGAACAACTCAATATTGTCTTTTATCCCTAACCAAACTACATCAGTTGGGTTGAGACCACATAATTCCTTTACTAATAATTTTAAGTGCACATTATATTATCCTTTGATTGGCCTACTTTATCATTATGTACCTTTATCATAGTATTTTATAGATAACTTAAGATTTGATGAGTGGGATCCCATTGAATAAAATTATAAGTTACCTTCTCAAATTATATTCCTTGAGCTCATGAGGACTTCTTCATGTCATCAAAATAAATTGATGAACATTTTATTCAAAATGAATATCCCTTGACCTATACCTATGGTGAAAGAAGTTACTTTACTTGGGTCTTATGATAATATCTTACAACTATGTGAAGAAATGTCCATTCAAGTTAATGAGACTATCGATGCTTATCTCACACTTAAATTTACTATACCTTCGATGATCCTCGAAGAAATTATACTTCTTACAAATTATCCTCAAATTTTATTAGTTTCTAATTTGGTGACATTCAATTTAAGCATGCCTTGACTAATGAAGGGTTTGACACCTATGTCACATCCCTTGATTTCATCAAAACCCTTGGATACTCTGAATATAACCTTAAGTCTACCCAAAGTACATATCAAAGTTATGATAAAATAAAATTTCCTCCCCTTGGTTGTGTTTGGATTCCTATCACTATTCCTCCCATTAAAATTAGGGTTAAGGTCAAGATATTTAACTTTACACTATCCTATAACATTTTTCTTAATCGACCCTAGACTCGTTGCATGAGGGAACTCACTTTTTAAGCATGCAAGTGTGTTAAGATTCCCCATAAAGGTGTTATATGTAATATTCAAGGTGAAACTATCCCTTAGAATTTTTAATAATTTCAATAATGTGAAATCTATAAAATATCACAATTGAACATTTTCCTAACATCCCTCTCTATGCATTTCAATACTTTAATTATCTCATCAATTCTAACCAAGAGGATAATGGTCACTCTAATATTTTAGGTAACATAACATCTCACCTCTTATATTTAGATGATGATGGCCTCAATGACATAAATATCAAAATCAAAACCTTGAAACTCCATTATAGTATCATAGCTTAGTTGCCTCCTTCTTTGGGACCTCATCTATGTAAGAAGCCAACAAATTAATTCCTTACTTATATGGTCATTCCTAAAAATTTATATCCCAAATTTTACTCTAATGAAACATGGTATATTCCATCCATATATATCTTCATATGCATAAATATGATGGTGGTTATTCCCTTGATGACCTTTAGCTAATTATTTTAAATCTATGTATAAATCCTTTGTTATTGATCCTCTCTTCAATGATCTTATGAGTCTTATTTATATTCTCATTGAATTAATTTAGTTTATATTATTTCCTCTCCTAATTTATGTGATGTTATCCCTCTTTTAGTTGGTGTTCAGGTAAGAGATGGAGTGTGTTTCAATTTCTTTATGTTTTTCCCTAGTTTCTTTTGAGTCTCTTCAAAGTATGCTCCTTGATCATTCCATGATAGGACCATGTAAATTTTCAAAAAAAAATGATCCATGAAGTACACTTCATCCTATTATGTTCATTACATTGATCCAACCCACACCAAGGTAGTCTCCTAAAGAAGTAGTATCAGTGCTAGTTATTGAACAATTATGAATTATTTAATGAGGTTCCACATAGACCCTAATATAAATCTCAAACAAGGTTGGAAGATCCATATTATGACTTCCAAATGATAAATGATCATTGGTCCAAATATTTTTGAGCATACCAATAATTCTTAGCAAAATAAAAGTCACAAGGCTCAGTTCCTACCACTGATAGTTGACCATCACTATTAGGTACTCTTAGGTGCATTTTTTATTTCCATAGTATGAACACACATTCTTCAACCAGTTTTTGAGCTATTTGGTAGTACCTATATGTGTTTCATTCTAAAGCAACCTAGATTTATATCATGTTAAATATGTCCCCCTAAAGATATTGATATATTATATCCCTACACATGGGGAAGTATATTGTATTTGGAATTAATGTGCTACATATAATATCAATATAATGTAGATTAATATAGCATCACTTTCATTAATTCTCAAGGACTATGCCTCAACCTTCTCAATAATGCTCCCAAGGTCATTCTCAGATGAAAGGGCAACCTTATCCTTACCTAGAGCCTTCTAGAAGATTATAGGATATCGATTATAAAATGATGTGGGTTCCTCACATTGAGTATTATTAATATGAGTCCCTATTCCATCCTCCTTTCTAGTGTTCCTACCTTATACATAGATTTCATTTATTAGGTATTCCTTTCATGAATCTCTAATAAATTATAAGATACTATGACCGAATCTAGATACCACTTACAATGAGATTTATTAGATGTTATTTATGATGTATATCAAGATTTATACTAGTATTTTTGAGCACATATATTATTCATATCACATTATTTAATTCTTATATTATTTATATCATCTATCATGCCTTTTTGTACATATATCATGGTTCAATTTCATTTTTCAACACTTTAATTTTCAATATATCTATCATATTTATAATTTTATATCACATTAATTTTAACCTTCAATTATCTTGTAGAATTGAGGTAACACCTTTGGGTTTTTCTTATTTTCCATTATTATCACTTTTTTATCAATATTTTCCTTGGTCTCTTTGTGATTTTTGACCCCTACTTAATTTCCCCTATTTTGGGATGACCATTCATATTCATCCTATTTTGGGATGACCATTTATATTCCCACATATTTTTGGATGACCATTTATATTCTCTCTATTTTGGGATGGCCACTTACTTTCCCTCTTTTTTGGGACGATCACTTACTCTCATTAATGTTTATGTTAGATCCATTTTAGGTTAATACATCTTCCATAGAAACATGAATATAATAACATAGCCTCATCCATTTTCAAGCATGATTTTACTTCCTTATAATAAACTATGATAATATTCATCATTATATCACCTTTATTACATGGATAAATATTCCATGATCCCCATATTTCCCTTATTTCCTTTCACTTGAGGCACACATAGGTTGGTTTTTAGGTTACACACTTACTTGTGGGAAATTCTAAGAGTTTTAGACACCATGGTATTTGGGTTCTTCTATATAGTGGCCAAGCATAAGCTCTCTTGTGTTATCTACCTATTACATTCATGTCTAGTCTTTCAAATTCATATCGATAGGAATAAAAAAATTAAAATCCATATCATAAATAAAATTAAAATATTAAAATGTGATTATATCTTAAATATCAAATCACAACAAAATATGTGATCTTTGTTTGGCACATCTCCTATCTTATTTTAAGCTCAAAATCCATATTTAGCCTCATGATAGAGTTGAGATACACTAGGAAGACTAGGGTAGGAGGTCTTATATCATTACATCATAATATATTCCTACATTTAAGTTCCACCTATCTTCTCTCACAAGTACCCAATATTTTTAGTAGACTGACAACTCTATAAGGCATTCTAAGGAGTGGGGAAAATGTTGTGGGAAGGTAGGATAATTTTAATTTTCATTCATACTAGCCTTCATGGGATGATCTATGTACTTCACTTGATATCCCAAACTTGGTGTTCACTATTTGGATCATCCTAGGTCCTTGATGTCAATAGTTATTAGACTTGAACACTTATTTACTATGTCCCACTACCACTAAGGATGTTTACATCACCATATAATGCTTTGCATTCCATACATCACATTATTCTTTTTATCCCCTTTATGGGTATCTCTTTTATTTGATCACATCTAATTACTTATGTCGCTTAGCTTAGTTTTTGAGTTATATTGTAAAACCTTAGATAGGAATAGACCTTCCTATAAAACACATTTCACAATTCCTTTCCACACCATGTAATTTTTATACTTATCATTTATTCAAGTGATTGTGTCTTCCTATATCACACTTTAGAGTAAGCACTAAAATTTGGGTAGTCATTATTCAATACTTTAAACTTTTTATTCATGTTATTATTTGATTTTCATGGAATTAATTTATCTTACATTAGACATTTTTCATTTTAAACATACTTACATGTTTTTATATATGTTTGAATTGACATTATTGTCTTACATTTTGAGTTAAATTAGAGTTTTCAATTCTATTTATTCTTTTCATGTTTGTTCAAAATGAGATGAAATATA
This sequence comes from Torreya grandis, assembly GCA_037957365.1. NCBI lineage: Eukaryota > Viridiplantae > Streptophyta > Pinopsida > Cupressales > Taxaceae > Torreya > Torreya grandis. The sequence goes on from JARHVA010000749.1 coordinate 3,506,254, forward strand.
ATACCCATCTCAAGTTTATAGGTGTTTCCTAGATGATGTGTCATCATGTGGATGATTGGTGTGTCAAGTGTGTCATTACACTAGATGTGTGAATCAGATGTATTGTGAATAGTGGGTAGTCTTATTTTTGTTACCTTATTTTTTGGCTTGGAATCAGGATCATTGTGGATCATATAAGAGTACCTTAGATTATGCGCATTTAAAGCGAAAAACTAATGGTATTATTACATATTTGTCACTTATACCTTCTAGGGATTTCCTTGTTGATTTATTACTTTTGACATCTTTATCCTGTTAGGATTAGATTTGAATTTATTCTAACAACTTGCTTCAACCCATTATAAGGTCGTGTTATGTTAAATTGGTCCCAAATAGTCAAATTGTATCCTTCTTAGTGTTTGAAAACATATCTAGTTTTAATATGGGAATAATAGCATTTTTGCTATGGAAATTGAGCCTAGGTAATATTTAATAATAGATGTGAACAAGTTTTTAAATAATTTTATACTTATATAAAGAATTATTAAAATAGCATGTTGTGGATACTTAGGTTAAATAACTAAATTTTCTTATTTATTAATAATTTAAAATAAATAAATAATTAGTTTTAAACATTACTATTCCCATGATTATATGTATTTATATATTAATAAAAGATAAAATGATATATATGATTCTATAATAAGCTTATTTTATTCAATTACCTGGAGTTCTCTAGATATTAATTAATTTAATCAAGTAAAGACAAAAATGATGACTAACCCATTAATGTATTAGTGGATTTAAAAATAAAAGTGAAAAGAGTGAAACCCTAAACCTAAAATAAAATGATAAAATAATACATCTCTTTCATTTAAAATTTAACCAAAAGAGGTTAGGGTTGTTGAGATCAACATACCCCATTTTCCTAAAAATGGAGACCCTATGAAATATTTGGGTCATTCACCCAAATAAATACCCTACCATTAGATTCACATGATTAAAACCCCCTTTGTATGACTTGAAATATTTAAATTCATGTTATTCCATGAAAAATATTAATGAGGTACTTTTAAAATGTTTCATTAATGTCTAGTTCATTGAGTTTACTAATGATTTGATTTTTATAAAAGTTCTCTTACAAGGGGTTACAATTTGAATATCCAAGGTATGATCCCTAAGACTAAATCAAGATTACTTAATTAAGGTTTTTAAACCATGTTATTAATTTAGATATGTTGAAATTCATATTTGATACTATGACATACCTTGATTTTAAGTTTTAGACTAGGGTCCAAATCAGATTCTATACTCAAAGTTTACAAATTGAGACTTTCCCCTTCTCTTTTAACTCATGTTTTGATAACTTTTTCACTTTTTTGTTTTGTGTAGGAACTCAACATGACCTCAGCCTCAATTGACATGTGAAAGTGTCACATGCACTGGTCACTTAACCACATAAAGTTCCAAGCTTTGTCATGCATCTTTTAGCCTTTAAAAAGTCTCATGACCCCATGACCTAATCACAGTGTGCCACTTCATACTTAGTTATGTAATTTCAAGTGCAAAGAGAAGTTACAAGGTTCATGACCTAGTGACCCAATGGAATTCTACCACTTGTCACTCATTCACATATAACAAGTTCAAAATTATGAGGCTCATAACCCTACAACCTAATCCAAATATTCCATGTGGTGCCTAGTTGTGGCCTTCCAAGGCATCAATTATTGTCTAAAAATCTTGTGACCCCATGATCCTATCACAACATGCCACTTACCACTTCTTTATGTAATTTTAAGTTTAATAAGGAGTTATAAGGTTTATGACCCCATGACCTAATGGGAACATGCCACTTATCATTCAACTACTACATTTTAGTTTATAAAGGAGTTATAACTCAATAAAAACATGCCACATGGTAGTCAACCACAACCTTCTGAGACCCAAACTACCTTCTAATGTCCCACAATAAGGAAATCCTATTGCATCATTCCACTTGGCACTTGATCACTTGTTTTGTTCCCCCTATAGCTAAGGTTTAATTTTAAATTTCAAAAATACTATGATTACATGATAAGATGACACTCGGCACTTAGCTACTCAATCTTGGGTAGTTATAAGTGACGTAGAAGCCACCCGATAGTTGGGAGAAATAGGATAAGAACACATGGACCCCTATCTCATGATAATAATGAAATAAAAGGAAAACATGAAGCCCAAAGAAGAGAGACTAAATAAAAATATGACACTTGGTAAAGTGTCATGGTATTCTAGTCCATTGATAGTTTCATATAACAAAGCTATGAGAAAGTGTGAGCCAATGAGAAATTGCCACTTGGTAATCTAGTGGAGGTCCCAAGGCCACATTAGCCCAAATATGAAAAGGTTAAAGCCATGAAATAGTTGGATAATTTTGATTCAATCAAAAGATGAAATTGATAGGGTATATCATAATCCACCCAAATAGTTTAATGTTCAAATTGGAAGGCTAAAGTGCATGAAAGGTTCTAAGTGTTGAGTACGTGTCAAGTATGGAACCTAGGTGGTGCATAACTATCTTAAAAAAATGATTGTAGGTGCAAACTAAATGTTTTTGGGTCTAATTTTGGTAGTTATAAATCTGATTTACTTCACTAAAAAAGTAAAGCATATGATGATAGGCCACATGGACAAAGTAAAGGTAGTGATTGGTTGATTTTTCAAAATAGAATTTCAAAGACATCAGAATAAAATTGAAGAGCCACCCAGGATTTAAATAAAAGAGAGTTAAATATACTTTCCATTTATGACTCATATCATTTAGTTCAAATTCTGATTTTGAAGTTTAAAGCTTATCATCTATGCATTCCTTTGCCATCTCAAAGCATTATGTTAACATTCATTTGTTGTCTACAAAGAATTCTGAAACATTTTGTGAATTTACTAAGGACTTTTATGTATTAATTAACCATTAAATAAATATACAAGCCCATCAATCATGAAATTAAAACCATGGTTGAAGTTAAAACATCCAGAGTTAGTAAGCAAGAACAAGCTCCATTCCTCTACTCCTATGGAAGAAACATCATCTTCCAAGACACCAATTTCAACTCTATTACATTAGCCATTGAATAAAAAATTTATAACAACTTGTTATACATTGTATAAGGGATTTTAGATAGAGATAATGATGATGAAGGGTTGAATGAGGTAGAATACAAGTTAGACATTCTATCATTCAAATTTGTAAGGTTACATAAGGTTGCATCTAACCCAGAGGTACTTCCTTGCATAGACTTTGTATACAAAATGTTTCTTCAATTTAGGTGTGTTAAAAATATGATTAAATCTTGGAATTTGGGTCAAGACATTACTTTTATAGCTAGACTAGACTTTTAGGCTTATTATGAATTGCCCAAACTTGAGATTGCATATAATCAAGAAAGTATGACTTAGTGGCTCCAAACACATGTTATCAGGGAGATTTAGAGAGAGTGGGATAATAAGAAGGGGAAGTTCATATTTAAAACAAAAATCATCCAAATACCCATCACCTAATTCATAAAAGGAGAAATAATGGGAATCAATATGATGAATTAATTACATGGGTTTGAAGACACAGGTCATGTAGATGAGAAGTGGGTTCCACTTCTATACATGATAATAGATGATGCAAAGACACACCCTTGGGGAGAAATCATATCCTAAAACTTGGTAGAACAAATTAGAAAGGTCATGGAAAACTAGGGGGATCATTTATACATGATGTCCTACCTGGTAGATACCATCTACACTACTAAGAAGTTCCCCCAATTCACTAATTGGGACCCCAAAATAAAGGGGACCATGACTCATACCTTCTCGAAGGTAAGAGTGTACAAGTAAAAATAGGAAATGAGAGCCATATTCAAAAAATTATATCCTATAGTCTATAAGGAAATCCATGAGAAGCCCATGCCTAGGTTATTAGAGGAAATTAGATCAACACTAATCACCCTAGGATCCTATTATTATTACCTAGAATACATAGTGGTGAGGATAGTTAGAATTAAGACAACCCCCATCAGGTTGTCCACCATAGTTCAAGATAAGATCTTTGAGTAATATTTTTTTTTAATTACTTAAAGAGGTGGATGGACTATGCAATAATAAAAAGAGAGAATTGGTTCATCCTTAGCTATCTAACATTGGTTAGTTTAGGATAGAGAACTAGAACTCTATCATCATTGATTCCAAGAAAAGGCACACCTTTAACATGGAAAGAGATGGAAATAGGGAATGGGACCCTGAGCATATAACTATCAAACATTTCATCAATCATGGGCAGCCTTGAGCATCACCTATCATCATGAGCTTGAATATGAAGGTAGGTTCTACATCAATGCATCCAATGACACAGATGAAATAGAGATTAAAGGCTACCAATATCCCATATGTTAAGTGTAGGATAAGAGATGCAAGTTTTTATGAAGTTTTAAAACCTAAATATTCTTAGGGAATATCATCTACATTCATATTTCATATTTTTAGTGATGAAGGAAATACCAACTAACCCTTAGCTTAGTCAGAGTATTTTACAAGAATTGTCTCCTACTTTGGAGAAGGGAAGAGATAAGACTAAAAAAGGTACTGAGTAGGCTTATATTTCAAGAGAAACATCCATCATCCCATCCCAAGAACAAAATATTACCTTATTGTAGGTGAGACATCATGTAGTACCCCATTCATCTTTAGTGGAGGGAGTAACACCACCTACTACAACACCAATAGATTTAGCATTAGGATTGCCTCTTGTACTTCTTGTCAAAGAGGAACCAATTATAAAAGGTTAAGAATGTGGTTATTTTCCTCCTTTATTTTTATATAACCAACCCTTGGGTATATTTTATGAACCCCCAACATTAGGCCACATAAACCTAGTGCCCTATATGCCCCTTATTAGACTTGTAATTATACCTATGACTATGCCCCTCCCTACTATCAATCCTTTTATGGTGATATCCACTTCAAAATTATCTATGGTGGCCAATCTCCCCCAATTATACCTAGGCCCATGCCTAGGATAGGTCCTCAATTACCAAATAAAAGGCCTACTATCTTCATTCCCCAAGTTCTTTTGTTCACAACTAGTGATTTAGCTAGCACTAGTTCTAATTCATCTTCAAAAAAGGACACTTCCCACCTCATCCCCCAATTCTAAATTCATCCTAGTCACCTCAAATATCACTTTTCAAACTTCTACCTTTAAAGGGTTAGCACCATCTCAAAAATTGCCTCCATCTACTAAGCTTCAAGGGGAAATTTTAGATAAATCTTAAATAAAAGAAATGAAACTAGAGACAATAGAGAACCATGATTTGGTTATATTAGACCCTCCATAGGTCTCATTGGAATTTAACAAGAATATTAGAGCAATAAAGAGACTAATGAAGAGGAAGGTAACTCATCTAGATCAAATAATTATGGATGAGTTTGAAGAAACCCTATTTGAGTTGACCAAGAAGAAAAGAGCTAGGACTAACCAAAAAAATAGTATGAAGAGAACACACTATCATCTCTAAAATCATTTAATGATGTATCCATAAAGTTGGTAAAAGGATTGTACTAGAGAAAAATTGAGTTTGAATAACAACATAAGGCCATGTTACTTAAAAATACCATCACCAAGGTAGAATGGGCCTTTGAGGTCATGTTTAATACCCTAAATACTTTGGCTTAATACAAAGAAAAAGGGGATGAATTCTATAGTAGGAATCTCAAGGTAGAGGGCTCCTATGGGGTGTATGACAATAAAGTAATCATCTTAGTCAAGTTGATTAGAATTAAAAACTTTGAAGATTTTAACTTGATCCCCTTGGAGGATTTGAGTGTTTCTTAATCTTATGTAATTGGAATAAGTAAATCTTTAAACCAATAGATTGATTGCATGAGATACCTGGGCCAGTCTCTTACCCAATTGGGTGATAGAGTTATAAATCTACTTTAATAGGTTGAGATCACACACATTGGTAACAAATATGGTTCCATCATCAGCAAGGATGCCTTTAGAGCCCAGATAAAAACTTCATCATCAATTTTAAAAAGCTGGCCATTGCTAGAGGAGTGACCTTTGGGTAGGAGATGGTAGACTTGATAACATATGTCAATCAAAGAATAGAAAAGGCAGTGGCTATCAATGAGGCTTATAGACCTCTTTTCAATAAAAATGATACAATGTCTAGTATCTCCATCAAATTTATAAAAGAACCTATTATAAAATTAAAGTTGATTGACAATGATTATAAGGAATGCTCTGAGGCATAGAAAGGGAAGATAAAAGCTAAGAAATAAGCAAGAAATATGCCATATATGGTCACTGTAGGAGCTTATTCATTTTTGGTCCCTCTTGGAATTTCTTCTTCTTTGGATACATTGGGATATTATTCATCATCCACATCAGTAGGATCCCTTCCTATCACCTCAAGAGTAAGATATCCATTTGTCAAGATTTTATTTATGAACGTCATGTTTTAATTACCAGCCAATATTTTATAAAATATTCTCCTTTTGAATAGGGAATATTCTTTAATATTTAAAACATTAGAAACTTCTATCCACTGATAGATGGCATATATCTAGTTCTCTTATAACTAATATAACCATTTTAAGCATTTAAAGGTCTCATATATCAATTATACTTTAAAATAAAACTTTTGTGAAATTAATGCAAATTGAGAGAAGAATTCCTACAATTTGTTCATGGTTTCATTATTTTCATATTTTTTTGTTTTTAAATATTTTCTAATGATAATTTATTTCATTTTTAATGGTTAATTATGATAGTACTATTTTGAATGCATCTTGTTAGTTTGTGCTCTCTACTATGCTAATAAAAAATTTCTATGTATGCTCTGTTTCCTTCTAATCTACAAATAAATGTGTTTAAATTAATTTATTTTAGGTAGATATTTTAAATCATAATTTTTAGATATATTCATTATATTTACCCAAAAATCACCACTGTATTTATTATATTTTAAGTTTATCACTAGAATCTCATAAATGTTAATTTTATTTGCACTATTATTAGAAAGAACTAAAATGTTGGTCTTTATTATCGTAAGTCAAACCTTCATTTTCCTATACCCTTCTCCCCATTTTTATGAATTTTATTAAACATGAATCACCTTAGATTAATTCTAACATAAATATCCACCTGTTTGTTTAAAGTTTGGCTAATAAATTGGCAAAACATAAAGCTATTTATATCATAACAACATGAAGAAGATTCAGATATATTGCATCACTACTAAGTTCCAGTTGTCTCTACATCAGGTTCTATTTGTAGACTAAATTTGGTAGCCACACAATCATTCTAAAAAAACTAAATTAATCCCTAAGGTCTTCAAAGACCTACACTATAAATTGATAATTATTGTTCAATTGTTTGCATTATATCCTTGTTATAGATATACATTAAGATGGCCTTCTTTATTATTTTGAGTAAAATTATAGTGTATTTTAGTTTAAAATAGAATAATTTATTTATTTACACAAAGGTTAGGATAAAAACTATTATTTTATTTGATTTTTTGTAAGATCATTAAAACCTTTGAAATATCTCTATGAACATGTGTGTATTCCAAAAGATACTTGAAATATTGGCTCAAGTTTGAAGATATTTTGGCATTGCCCCTATGATCCATCTAAATTTCATCTAGAAAACATCAAGATAGGAATTCCACTAAATTATTTGAATAGATCAGGCTCTATTTCACCTATATTTTCAAAAGTCTACATGATTTTAACTAAGAACTTTAGATCTCTAGCAAATTAGTGTAAAGATCATTGTCTAGTTGATTGTTTTTGAAATATCACTGATCCAAGGCTTTAGAGGTCTAAGTTGAGTAAATTCACATATAATTAAGGTATTTTTTTCAAGATTTAACCCTGAGATGTTCTTATTAATGTGATACACCAATGGTTTCTTGAAATATCTTGTCTAACATTGATCTTTATAGGTTATACCAAGTTTCTGACAAAATTTTATGTAGAATTCAAAGCTTTGAAGGATCCAAATTGATGAAGGTAATATATAACCACTTTTCTTAATTGTGGACCTTTCTATGAGATTCCTTTACCTTGGTTTGATAAATCTTTACCTTTTTTATCAATATTTGGTGAACCTTTGCTATATTTTGGATTTTTGGCATAGATATCCAAATCCCACCCTACCTCTCTAGTGATCCAACATATGTATCCTCTATTAAACATCTATCCATTCATAATATTATTAGGAGGATCCTCTATGAATATGCCCATCCATATGTATGACTTTCTTAGGAACCCTAAAAATTACCTCCCCCTCTTCAATCCATCTAAAGGTATAACTATTGAATAACACAAGTCATTTAAAGTAGCTCTTAGGCTTGTAAACATCATCCATGAAGATGTATCCTACAAAATCTTCCTATTTACCTTTAGGGAAGTAGCTTATGACTAGTTCTTCAATTTACTAGAGTATTCCATCATAGGGTGTAACCCATTTAATGATACCTTAATTTCATAATTTGGAAAGGTCATTAGCCTTGAGATCATATACCAATAATTAACTATCCTGAAGTGAGACCCAAGTGATCCCATTACAACCTTCAATGATAAATTCTATAAGATTTATAGCATCAGCATAGCTCCCTATCGACCTATAGATAAACTAGAACTAGAAATTTATAAAAATGCCCTAGTTCTAATTATTATTATCTTCTTGTGTACGACCATGAATGTCAATATGATACCACTCGCATATGCAAAATATATACATATCAATGATCAAATGCACCAAAAGGGTAACCTACCTTTGATATCCCAAACATCAACTAAGCTTTGCCTACTCTAAAATTAGTTCTTAATACAAATTAGAATGTGCCTACATTAAACCAAATACTTAGAATCAATCAATTACCATTAATCTATGTATCTCCAAGTTAATAACTAGGATTATTCAATCATTTTAATGTTGGGGATCATCCCCAAAACAACAATCAAACTTTGGTCCTTGTTAACAACTTTAATAACTAAAGCCCAGTCTAGAACACTAAGCCAGACTTCTCAAAGGGAGATATAGAAGAAATTTAGAGGATGGTCCAAAAATTAGGGAGTGACTTTATAAATTTACAAAGGTAAATGGGAAACATGAGGGAATGTTCTAATATAAATTACACATTTGAAAATTACAATAAACCTTTCAATTGGTCTAATAATAGTAACAACAACAATGATCCCAAAGCTAATAAAATGCTTGATATAAATATCTGTGAATTAGCCTTTCCCAATTGGTGTAGGGTCCATAACATGACCCAAAATAGAGATCTAGAGTGCATAAAATTTTTAATGATTTTTAAATGTTTTAAGGTGAGATAAAAAGTTATGGTGTTGTCCTAGACAATTAGGGCAATACTGGTAATTTTAAAAATACAAGAGCACCTGACAATGGGTGCAACACCACCAAAATGGCCCTCATGGTCAAAAATTATGAGTTTATTAACCAAGAATAGAATAAGCCTAAAATTAGCATGGATGAGTTACATACTTTTCAACATTACCAAAAGATAAATTATGTCCTGAGGAGTAAAGCCTAGAAGGAGCCTGTGATGACTTCCACACCACCTAACAAAGTTGACACTCCCCTAGATCATAAAACCAATAATGATCCTCCTCCCCCAAGGGAAACGATAATCAACCAACTATAGAGTTAATTATATCTAGATCCAAGGGTGGATATAACAATGTGGAAGATATGAAGAAGATTAAATCCAACATTACCTTGCATGAGCTCTCTTAAATCACTGAGCAACATGATTTGTTGCTGAAATCATTAACTAAGAAATCAGACAAAGGTAAATCCAATTTTATGAATTTAAAAATGGTAATTTATAAAATAAAGGTTGAGGTACCTCCATTTCTATTAACTATTAGAATCTTTGGGGAAAATGTACATAATTGTTTACTTGATTCTAGGGCATCTGCTAACATAATGCCCATAGGTATTTGTGAAAATCTAAGACTAAGTCCAATCAAGTCTACTAGTTTTGTTGTTTATTTGGACAATTCAAAGGTCAAGCTATTATGGGAATTATTTAACATTCATATGTAACTGGATCATGAACCCCAAATTTAGCATATCATCGATATTCAAGTTATATAAATCCCATAAGCATATGGGATGTTGTTCAGTATAGACTAAACAAAATCCCTAAATGGATATTTTTTTATGAAATGCTTGTATATGTGGATACCTTGGATCAACGTGTCTAATCATATCTAAATTGAGAAAGATCTAAGAATGAAGTTCATGACAATGAAGTATAATTCCAAGAATGAAAAGGAAAAATTTTAGTCCATTAACTTAGGAATATATGCTCTTGATACTATTGATTCAAATGAGAAAAAATCTATGGCCAAGGATGAAGGGTTATATATGATGTACTTTGATGATGTGATATCTAAACAAGGCTTAGGGGTAGGTATCATATTGACAAATATGATTGGTAAGAAATATTTGGCATCTTATGGATGATGAGGGTTGTTTATCCCCTTCATTTAATAATATCAATCTAGGGTTGGTGTTTGAAAGAAATATGCAATAAGAGAAAGAGATCTCTAAAAAAATGGTCCTTTCTACCACACTCCACAATTAAAAAAAAATTAAATCACTCTTGTATAAATTAAATCACACATACATGAATTAAATCACACTTACAAGAAAGTAAATTGTTGAATTGAAAAGAAATGATAAATAAATAAAACACCTGCAAGTTCACAACAAACTGTAAAAAGGAATAGTTATAGACACAAATGAAAAAAATAACACTTTATAATAAAATGATTATTATAGAATAATAAATAAACAAAAATATAATGATCCATATTCCTTGCAATGAATGACTAGCTCATTCATTGGAAGAGGATTTAATCAGAGCATAAGCTTCAGAATAGATTACTCATAATGATGGAAAGAAAAGTATGTTTATTGATTTCATTTAGGTGTCGGAGGTTACATTTATAATATCATGCTTCCAACCAACACCTTATTTAGGACTAACAACCTAGACATTCTTCCTATCTCAATATCCACAAAATATGGAGAGAGATATTTATTATAAGAATGTAATCTATTAAAACATATTCTCAATCTTCATAAAATATGGAGAGAGTTATTTATTGGAATGAAATTACATAAATCTATATTTGGATTTTATATGTGTGTGTGTGTGTGTGTGTGTGTGTGTGTGTGTGTGTGTGTGTGTGTGTGTGTGTGTGTGTGTGTGTGTGTGTGTGTGTGTGTGTGTGTGTGTGTGTATACATAGAAAGACTCCAAATGGAATTTTTTTTTGGATAGCTATAATATACCAAGCAATCATTATAATACATTTATAAATACTTTCCAAACAAGTCCATAGTGGTTCTATTGAAGTTTATATTAGTCTTGATATAGTCCACAGCAAATTTGATAAAGTTCATAACAAATCTAATAAATTTCATATAAAGTCTAATATATTCTATAGCAAGTCTAATTTAGTCCATATCAAGTCTGATGTAGTTTGTAGCTAGTCTAATGTAGTCTGTAGCTAGACTAATGTTGTCCATAGCTAGTCTAATGTAATCCATAGCTAGTCTAATGTAATCTGTATCAAATGGGTGTAACTATAGACTAAGTCTAAAGTTATTGTAAAAGACTTTAACACTATTCCAACATTTTTCTTGAATGGTTACTCTTCATACTTTGAATCATTATAGCTTATTATGAACTATATGCACATATTGACATCTTTTTCTTGATAATTATTATAAATAACTAATAAATAAATAAAAATGAATTCTAAATAAGTAACCATGATATATACTTTTTATTTTATTCTAAATAAACCATAATTTTAGAAACTACATTTAGATCCACTTCCTATGTAAGAAAAATGATGTTATTTCATGGATACAATGAGCCATTTTATGGTCTCATCAATAGACATCAATTTCCATGCATTAATAATCTTTCAAAATATGAGGCCCTAATCTTAGGACTTCAAATTGCCATCAAGCATAAGGTAAGGAAATTATTATTTTGTGGTGATTTGGAATTATTCATCAAATAGGTAATAATCAATACCAATGCAAGCTTTCTTATTTGAAGAGATATAAATTTAGATCATGGGATTTGATTGAGAGTTTAAAATAATTTAACATTACCTCTATACCTAAGGATCAAAATTGATTAGTGGATGTGTTGGCTCCTAAAGTATAAAATTTAGTCCCACCCAAGGATCTTGAATTTCAAACATTTATAGTCAAAATGATATCATGCCCTTATGTGTTAGAAAACATCAATCATTTTTAGGTGTTTAATGTTAATAAACAAGTCATCAATTTCATGATTAGTTTTAGAGTCTTTGATTCACAGATAAATGATGAACAAGAAGAAGAGTTTTCAAAGGAGGTCAAACTTAGTTAATATAGCATAATCTAGTTGAACAAGAATAAGATTCCTAAAGGCATGGTCTCTCTGGAAAGGATTTCAATCAAGATAAGTCAACCAATGATACCAAGGTACCCAAAGTAGGTGGTAAGGATTAAAATCAAATTAACCTAGGTTCATTGAGTAATCCCTAGAACATAAACATCAAGCTTATTTGTACCAAGGAAGAATTGGTCAAAGTAACTAAGATATTATCCATATTCAAGGATGTCCTTGTGTGGTCTTATGAATATCTCATAGTCTTTGACACTTGATTCATCACTCACACCATCCCCTTAAAGGAAGCATGAAAAAATTTCAAGCAAAGGTAGAGACCTATGAACCCTATCTTGGAACCTATCATTTATAAGGAATTAAATAAATTATTGGATGCAAGAATTATCTTCCTAATTAGTAAATCCACATGGGTGGCCCACCTGGTCCTAGTTATGAAGAAAAATAGTGAAATTAGACTCTCCTTAGACTTCCTTAACCTTAATCAATCTTCAAAAAAAGATAACTACCCATTTCCCTCATTGGATGAGGTGATTCAAATGGTAGTGGTTCTCAAATTATGTATTTCTTATATGGCTTATCTGGCTACAACTAAGTGCTAGTTAATAAAGAAGATAGGATGAAGATTGCCTTCACAACCAAATGGGGAATGTTAACATATAGAAGGATGGCTTTTGGACTCATTAATGCTAGATCTACCTTTAAAATTACCATGGATCATGAATTCCAAGGGATAATTGGTAAGTACATTATTATTTACATGGATGACTTAATTATTTTTTCTAAGAATAATAAAGATCACATGGTGTACCTTTAATGAGTTCTAAAAAAATGTAGGACCTTTGGTATCTCCATGAACCCCAATAAAAATATCTTTTATGTAACTAAAGGTAAGATCTTGGGACACGTAATCATAAATAATTGTATGACTATTGACCCTAATAGAATTAATGTTATCTTTAAGGTTGATTTTCCTAATAGAAAAAAAGATTTACAATCATTTTTCATAAAAAAATAACTTTGTATGTAAATTCATTTTAGGTTTTGTCAAAATTGTCAGACCCCTAAATTCCAAGTTGAAAAATGATGTAAATATTGATTATACATCTGAGGCTAAGAAATATTTCTAAGACATCAAGGAATCCATAGTATAAGAACTCATGTTAATTATCCTCCATTTTGATAAAGTTTTATAACTATATTCCCTTACTTTTGATAACACAATGAATGTTGTTTTAACATAGAAAGTAGATGACAAAAATCACCTAATTGCCTTCATTAGTACAAACTTGAAGGATAATAAATCAAGATATTTTATTTTATAAAAATAAGCATATGCCTTGATGAAAGTCATAAAAAAATTTAGATATCACATCCTCATAAACAAGACCCACACCATTTTACTTGACCCTGCCATTAAGCTTATGCTTAGAAAAAATGAGTTAGGGGAGAGGGGAGGGAAGTGGATGACCAAGCTCTAGGAATATGACATAGAGATCAATTTGGCCAAGATGGTATGGGTCCAAGGTTTAATTTAGTTAATTACCAAGATTGATCCTAGGATTGATGTTTTATAGGTAGAAGTAGACCAAGCCTCAAGTGAGGATTGGTACAAGGATATTGTCTATTACCTATTGAATGGAAATTACCCCCAAATTTTGAAAAGAGATTAATGAAGAGAACTTAGGCTCAAAATTTTTCACTTCATGATTAAAATAGAAGTGGTCTATAGAAAAAAATTATGAAGGAATCTGCTTAAGATGCATATCTAGAAAAGAAGCTACAAATATACTCAACAACTTCCATGAGAAATTGGTATGTGGACATCTTTCGGGTAGAACCACTACCCACAAAATACGCAGAGCTAGCTATTATTGGCCTATAATATTCAAAGATGTACATGATCATGTTTGAACATGTCACCAGTGTCAAGTGTTTGACAACAAAGAAGTAAGGGCAGCCATGACATTACAACTAGTAATTGAAATAAGGCCATTTTCCCAATAAGGATTGGACTTAGAGTATTAAATCATAATATTTGTTAGGCCAAAATTTGTGTTGATAGCCATTGACTATTGCACCAAGTGGATCAAAGAAATGGCCACTAAGAAATACAGGGCAATTGATGTCATCAAATTCTTGGAGTAAATTATTAAAACCAGTTTTGGGACCCCCTTATCTCTTGTATGTTATAATGGTCCATCTTTCCAATATATAGAATTCATAGAGTGGGCCTATGACAACAATATTGTTGTCAAATTTTCCTCAAACCATTATCTACAAGTGAATGGTGTTGTTAAATCAACTAACAAGAACCTAATGAATGTAATAAAGAAATTAGTAGATAAAAAGCCAAGGGAATGGTAGTCAATATTAAATTATGGTCTATGGGTAGATCAAACCAGATATAAGCAAGCTTTGAATTCATCTCCATTTTTATTAGTGTATGGGTAAAATGCAATATTTCCCATCACATTATTGTTGCCTACTTATGAGTTCATGGCTGAATATATGGATGATGATGAAATAATTCAATCACTAATATTGAATATTATCCATATGGAAGATGCTAGGGATGAAGCCCTCAAGAATTTTAATAAATACTAGGATGTAGTCAAAAGGTGGTTAGATAAAAGGGATAAAATCAAAACATTCTAAATCTCAAACTTGGTCTTACTGTAGGATAAAGGCCATGAGAAAAAGGCCATCATGACAAATTCACAACCCTTTGGATTAGGTCATATCAAATTATAGAGATATGAGGTGATAACTTATTCATACTAAAAGACTTATAAGGAAATGACTTAGCTCTACTAGTGAATGGACAATACTTGAAGAACTACTTCTTAGTTTCCCCTTGCACCCCCAACAAAGGACTGTGAGTTGGTTTAGTTTATAAATATGTATGGGTAGGTTAGTTTACTTTTTGTTTTGCTTTATTGTTATGTTTTTGCTTTCAATTCTTTTCTTTCCTTAGATTATTCTCTATGTGGTGTGTTATAGCTTGGAAATAAGCCCTATGGTCAAAGTACTGAGTCTGTCTTACATTTGTCCCAAGTTCTAAAATCTAAAGAGTTGAAGTGTAAAACTCATGTTCATCCCACTATATGGTTGTCCAAAATAAGAGACTACACAATGTATTGGTTTGGGAAATTGGAAGAATCTAGTTTTAAAGTTTCCATTTCATGGAGTCTGTGTTTTTACTGTGATTGTAATCTAGTTATAACAAGCATAAATTTGATTGAATGAAGGTCTTGAAATGCTAAAATTTCATACATATTGGTACTTAATCTCACATCATAAGATTTCCTAGGTAGAATTTAATCACTAAGAGTAAATAGTTCTTGAATGAAAGTTATGAAAACACTTAAAACCTGGGCAATAAATTGGTTTCCAACCTCCAAGGGTTTGAAAAAAAAGTGTATCAAGTTGAAATAGACTTGACACTATAAAGTGCATCCCTTTGAAGGTGATTTAAGTAACCTCCATTGGGGTTATGTATGCTTGGATGGTAGTGGATCAAGGCCTAGAGTGGAGACAAAGGCATCTCTATTAGGGATAAAAATGCCTAAGTAGTAGTAGAGCAATGCCCAAGCCATCCCCTTAAAATCTAAGCATAATTGTATATCTAAAAAGTACTTACTCAGAACCCTAAGTTTGAGGGCATGTAACTTGAAGTCACTGATTTTGAAACCCAAAGGCATGTTGTTCAATCAATTCAAAGCACACGCATAGTATAGATGGTTTTTATATTTTCATTCTTTAATGCTTCAAGTGGAAATTTATTAGTTTTGGAGAAGTAATTATAATATTTTTTACATCTATCAAGGAATGATTACTTGATGATTATATTCTAAACTAGGATATATAAATTCTAACATATTACTATGTTTTCCTCAAAGGTCATCATTTGTTGAGATCAACACACCTCATTTTGCTAAAAATGAGGACCCTATGAAAAATTTAGGTCATTCACCCAAATAAATACCCTACCATTGGATCTACATAACTAAAACCCCCTTTATATGACTTTAAAGATTTAAAGTCATATTAATCCATGACAAATATGGATGAGGTAATTTTTAAAATGTTTCATTAATGTCTAGTTCATTGAGTTTTCTAATGATCTAATTTATTTAAAAGTGCTCTTATAAGGGGTTACAATTCAAATATCTAAGGTATAATCCCCTAAGACTCAATCAAGATTACTTAATTAAGGTTTTTAAACCATGGTATTACATTAGCCATGTCAAAATATGTATTCAATGCTATGACATACCTTGATTTTAGGTTTTAGACTAGGGTCCAAGCTGGATTATATACTCAAAGTTTGTGGATTTATACTTGTCCCTTCTCTTTTATCTCACAATTTTATAACTTTTGAACGTTTTTTATTTTATGCAGTAACTTGATGCCAACTCAACCTCAATTAGCATTTGCCAATGTCATATGTACTAATCACTCAACCACATAATTTTCCAATCTTTATCATGCATCTTTTATCCATTGAAAAGTCTTGTGACCCCATGACCTAATCAAGCATGCCACTTAGAACTTAATCACAACATTTTGAGTGTAAAGATAAGTTACAAGGTTCATGATGTAGTGGTATAATGAAAGTCTTCCACTTATCACTCACTCATAGCATTCCAAGTTAAAAATTATGAGGCTCATGATCTATTGACCCAATTTGAATACACCATATGGTGCCCAATCATATCCTTCCAAGGCTTATATTATTATCTAAAAATCTTGTGACCTTGTGATCCTATAATAGTGTGCCATTTGGCACTCATTCACAATATTTCAAGATCAAGAAGGATTTATAAGGTTCATGACCGTATAACCCAATGGGAATGTGGCACTTATCATTTAACCACTATGTTTTAGCTTACATTGAAGTCAAAACTCAAAAAAAAATATGTCATGTGATACTCAATCAGGGCCTTTTGAGACCCAAACTACCTTTGAAAGTCCCAAAACAAGGTGATCCTATTGCATTATTCCATTTGTAACTCGGTCACACCCTTCATACCCCTTATATCTAAGGGAAAATTTAAATTTCAATAATACTATGATTTTACATAAATATGACACTTGACACTTAGTCACTTAACCTTTGGTAGTTAGAAGTGATATAGAAGCCACCCAATAGTTGGGAGAAATGGGTTAAGAACATTTGGACCCTTATCTCATGGTAATAACATGATAAAAGGAAACCATGAATTGTAGATAAGAGCAATTCAATTAAAAGATGAAACTTGTTAAAGTGTTGTGGTATTCAGGTCGCTTGAAATTTTCATATAATAAAGTTATGTGATAGCATAATCCAATGAGATCTTAACACTTGGAAAGCCATTAGAGGTCCCAAGGCCACTTCAACCCAAATATTAAAGGGTTTGAGACACATAATAGTTGGAGAAGAGCAATTAAATCAAAATATGACACTTGGTAGGGTATTGTGTAATCCCCCCAGATAGTTCAATATTCAAATTAAAAGGCTAAAGTGCATAAAAAGGCACTAAGTGTTGAGTACATGTCAAGTAAAACACCTAGGTGGCACATATTTATCTAAAAATCACCAATTTTAGGCATGAATTAAATGTTGATGATGCTTATTTTATTGGCTATAAAGTAGAGCCACTTCACTAAAAAAGTCAAGCCTATGATGATAGGCTATGTGGACAAAGCAAAGGCAGTGATTGGCTAATTTCTCAAAATAGAATTAAAAAGTTTTTAGAATAAAACCAAATATGTCCAATCATTTTGTGTTGACCTCCACTTCAAAAGTATCTATGATGGCCAATCTTCCCCCAATTTTATCTAGGCCCATACCTAGGCCAAGTCTTCAACTACCAAAGAAAAGGCCTATTATCTTAATTCCCCAAGTTTCTTTATTCCTAACTATTATTTAAACTATAAATAATTCTTCTTAATATTAAAAAATGAAGCTTCCCACCTCATCCCTCAATTCTAAATTTTTCCTAGTCACTTCCACTATCACTTCTCAAACTTCTTCCTTCTAAGAGTTGACACCAACTCAATAATTACCTCTGTCTACTCAGTGTCAAGGGGACATTTCAGATAAATCTTGGATAAAATAAATGTAATTGAATATAATAGAGAACCAAGATTTGGTTAAAGTATACCTTCCATAGGTCTCATTATAATTTGACAAGAAGGCTATAAAAATGAATAGACTAACCAAGAGGAAGGTCACTCATCCAAATTAGACAATTATGTATGATTCTGAAGAAACCCTTTTTGAGTTGACCAAGAAGAAAAGAGCCATTTTTGGATAATAAAAAAAGTATGAAGAGGAATTTTTTTTTAAAAAAAATGTGCACCCATGGATGATTCACTATGCAAGAGTGATTTTCAATGGGACACTTGGCATGAAGGTCTTGCATGAGGTGCAAAAGTCTATGACATTGGGCATGGAAGTATTATCACTCAGCTACATGCATAAGCATTAGTTATCTCATTAAAATGATGGGAATGTCCCCAAGGAATGGTAAAATTTTGATCCTTGGGATGAGCCTCTATATTAGGATAAATTTCTTCTATTCTAGGTGCACTAGTTTAAGACCATCGCATAGACCTAAAGAGCAGAAAGGTAGTCTACCATTAATTTAAACCTAAAATCTTTGATGAAAAGGGAGGGAGAAGGTAATGTTGACCAAATTTGACCATAAGTCAAATTTGGCTCAACCCCTACTATTTTTTAATTTTTAATAATATTCCCATGTTCTTATAGGGTGTCATGTTGATATATTATCTTACCCATCCCATTCCTAGTCCTTGTTAAAGTCCACCCTCTTTGTGTTAGGCTAGTCAACTTGAGTCAAAGGTTCCTCAACCCTATTAAAAGGTATTAAAATGGTAAAATTATGTTTAAAGTTTTTATTTTGGCCCTAAATATGTTTTAATATGTTTGCAAGTCATAAATTGGTCATAGGTCTTATCTCATGTGGAAAAAGGGGCCTTTTGGTCATATTTTAGCTCATTTAATGACTTGTATAGATTTTCATGTAAGAAAAAATGACACTAGGGTGAGTATAAACATGTATCATGTCAAGATCATGTCAATAATAGTTATTTTTTAGGCAATAAGTAGTTATGTTCAGTGGATGGTATTTTTTCCTCAAAAATAGGAGTTTTTAGGCACTTGTATGGACTTCTCAAGTCCACTATTAGCTAAAAACGTGGTAAAAGTAAGTCTCCACCTCCCATAATCCATTTAAATTCTTTTTTTTTCAATAATAATGAAAAAAGTTTCATCTACAACTTGTTTTCTTCCATTTTCACTTAGCAAGCAAAGAAGGAGCAACTTCATGCACTTGGCATGGGCCATACAAGTGAAATTAGGAGGAATTATTATATGGGTGGATATTGATCTAAGTGAACTTAAATTTCATAACAATAAATTGATATTTGGTGAATCCTCCTTTATGAACAATCAGTTTGATTCCAAGTAGCTTTTTATGCATGTTAAACCATGAGGGGGTCATTGTTTGAGCTTGTATCAAAGTTTATTATTTTGGATTGATGGATTTGTGTGTTTTATGTGTCTAAAAATTATTTTCAAGATTTTTCCATGCTTATTATTGTTTTGGAGAGTTCAATTTTTTGAGAAAATCTCTTTTAGGCTTGTAAAATGTCTAGCATTTACATTCATCCCAATTACTTTGACAAAGTTGCCTTCACCTTAGATATGATGTTTTTATGTTTTTTTAGAAAATATCCTACTATTTTTTGGCATTAAAGTGTTTAAAATTTATTTTGAGTTTTTTTAAAGTATTCCTTGCATGATTCTTGTCATTTCATGACTTTTTTGTATATCATAGTCAAGAAACTCCACCTAGAGGAGCATGTTGATGTCACAAATGTAAGTTTGAAGGTTTGAAATGGTCCTTAACCTCTTAGTACCACTAATGTGCATTTAATATTTTATGTAGGCATGTAGGTGCTACCAACTTTCAAACTTAGAGAATAGGCCCAATTATGCATGAATAGAAGGAATGATCATCTATAGTTGATGACATAGGTATGCATTATGGAGGTGTTCCAATAGATTGGTCAATCAAATTTAGGAGTCCTTGATATGTTAAATTATATATATACCTAATGATAATTATAGTTTAACAAAGGAAAGTGTCAAAGTGTCAAATGGGAAGTTATATTGTGATCAAACCATATTGGGTTCCTTGTCCCTAAAAATGGCAAATAGAGGCCTTGACGGTTTTTTAGGACCTAAAAAATTCACTTGATAGGTGATACAAGATTTAAAATTGGAAAAATTAGTATCCCAATCCACCTAAAATAATTGTGTCAATTTTTAGATGCAAAATATGAGTGGAGATTGGATTTGACAAGGTCTAAAGATGGCTAGAAAATCACTAAAATAGGGTAGTGTTATCTATAAGAAACTAATCAAAATGTTAACCTTGCCCTTCATTATGGTATTATAGGCCATGATATCAAGTTGTATGATAATAATGGATAAAATTATACTTTAAAGCTAAAATGGCATGAGATAAGGTGAAATCTAATGTCTTAAACCCCTAATCCATACTCTGATGTCTGTAGACAAGACTGTAAGGAGCCACTATAGGTAGAAAGGTCAAAGTTTATGAAATAGGCATGATCATGAATGAGATTAAGAAATATTATGTTTTAAATGAAATAAAATACATCAATTCCATCTATACCACCATGAATAATCCTATTATTGACCTATAAAATAACCTACATACCTAAAATGAATGAAAAATAACCACATGCAGTTGAGTAGATAGTGGAATGAGGATTATGGCATTTGGATGAGTCTTAGAGAATTTTAGGGATAAAATAGGTTCAAATAAAAACCTAATAACTTTGGGGATATAAATTATTTTCTAAATCAAAAATAAATATATACTTCATGCCACTCTCACCCTAAACTCACCTACAAGTAGGGTCTTAGGACTGTCTCAGTCCAAGAGGACCGTGAGTAATTGAAAGGCCTAACAATGTCAAGATGCTAGATAATAAGAATGGTTAAAATTGGAAAAAGGAGGTTAGTAAAAAATTTACTATAAAATATTTTAAAACCTTGGTCAAAATCTCAAAATAAAATCACCTAAAAGGAGATACCCTATTTGATGTCACATGTAGACAGGGTCATAAGCAAGAGAGGGACATAATGAGAGTTTGGTGCCAAAGGAGGGAAGGATAGTTTAAAATAGTATAATTTATATTACTCAATAAAAAATTAAGGAAATTATATTTCAAAAACATCCTCAAGACACCCAATCCCCTTTTCTCATAGCAAAATGGACTCAATCCATATTGGCAGGGTAGGGTAAACCTTGTTTCAAGAGGTGAGTTTGGGGATTCCACTTAAGATGGAGGATTTGATTGGATATATAGGTTAAAAAATAATTAAATTAGGTTAATTATAATTCATGAATAAATTGGATTCATAAAATAGGTTTGGAAGGAGCATCTATGAGGAGGTTTGGACAAGAACATGCAAAAACAAGGTTTCTTGCCCCATTTTTTGAAGAAATTGGGATGGTTAGACCCCCTCACCTTGGAATAAAACCAAAAAAATTGGTAAAATTGGTCATTATTAAATTTTTAATTTTTTAAAATACTCAATTTTCCAAAATAAATATTCATAATACTCTCTTTTTTGTCTCAAATCAGGGGTAATCCCTTCATGCACAAGAATGGCAGTTTTGGGGAAAAGTGAAGAATGGTGAACCAAATAAAAATTGGATTATTTAATAAGGTTTTAAGAGTTTTTTTACAAATGGAGGAACCTAATAAAATTTTATATAAGGATTGAGATAAAATAGGACACCCTACACAATAAGGGTTAATGTCAAGTGTGAATGAAAGCCTTAGGGCTAGAAGCCAATTTGGAAGTCATATGCATTTTCAACATAATATATGATTTTAATGTTATAAATTAATGCTTAAATAGGTATTTTGGGTGTGTTAAATCCATCACATTTCAAATATAATCATTTTAAGGTCAAGAGGATCTCAAAGATGTAGGTAGACCTATTGGCAAGGTCTAGGTCCAAAATCAAATAGGGGTAAGTTTCCATTTCAAGATTTTTTAAATAAATTATAATGGTTGGAGTAATTTTTTAGGATATATACATATATTTTACAACCATTTTTAAAAAATAAAGTCTCCAGGAGTCCATTTTTGGCTTAGGAAGCATTTAGACCCTACCATGAAGTAAAAAATGAGCTCAAATGTCAACTTCAAGTGCTTAGAACATACACCAAGATTTGCATGGGACCTTGAGACATTAAAGGAAGTTTAAAGAGGTAATTTAGGAGAAATAAGTGTAATTTTATCATAATTATAATGTTCCATGGCTATGAATAAATTCTAAGAATAAAAACTACTTTAAAACCCTTACAAACCCTCCATAGTGACCTGATTGGAAAGATGAGGCAATTTGATTATCCAGATGGATGAACTTGACCATCAGTGATGAAGAAAAGTTATTTTAAAATCTAGGAAGATAAAATCCATAGAATTAGATTATATAGACTTATACAAAAAAGAGGAAAATAAGTCTTATTTTTACCATTTTTAATGTTTTGTAGGCATGGTGAAATTTCAAGAGGAAAAATCACTTTTGGAGGAAATTTTAGGAATTTTTACAAGTCATAATAGTCATTGGATCAAACTTATAATCTCCTAAGTGTGCCTATGAATTATCCCATTTTAGCCAATCCAGTGAACTAGCTAGAGAGGACTTAGAGAAAATGGTGAATCTTTATTTTGGGAGCCTTTAAGTCCAATTTATTATAATTTATGGTATTATCACTCCTTAAAAATGTAATTAATATTATTTTATGGATCATATTGTACGTTTTTAGAGCTTGAAGATGAAAAGTGTGAGAGGTGAAGGGAAAAAGGCTATTTTGAGACTACCAAGTATAATCATGGATGGATAGATTGATAATAAGGGTTAGGAGCCTATCCAGTGCATGTGAGGGATTATTAGTAACCCCTCCTACTTATATTCATCATTAAACTTGATCAGTTGTAGATTTGGGATAGTTTTGTAAGGCTAATCATGAGGGGCAGTTTTTTATGCATATAAAAAGAGTTTCCTGACTATTTGTGGGTCTTGGATGATTGGAAATGAATTTTTAACTCTTGAAATGATATGTATCACCCCATCCATCTCTCTCTTTCATTTATAACTTATCTTCACATTGGTGACACATGTCCTTGTGCCTCTTCAACTTCTCTTCTTTCTCTCTTCTTCAAAGTTCTATAAATGGAGCCATTTTGGCCATTATAAAGGAGACCACATTTGGTATGGTGAATCCCTACTTAAATGACATTAAAATTTTCTTTTTAACATTGAATATAAATCTAATTATGAGTTTTAAACATTTTTTCTAAGTGTGTGAGTGATGTATAATGGAGCTAAGTGATAGTATCATCCTTACTCCCTTTATCCTTCATTTTTAAGAAAGAGTGTTGATGTTCAAAATTCATGTGAAGTGTGTTGAATGTAATAATCTATCTTTAAATTATGAAATTGTATCTATGGTGTGCAATCTTCCCCCTAGGTCAAGTATCTTATTGATTATCCCAAGAATGTTACCTTCACATTGAAACACTATGTTAGGATCTTTCAATCAATGGAATTAGCGTTGGAAAGCATTGTTGCTTAGTATATATCTTGGTGGATCACCTCTCTAGTATAGTTGTAATTTTATGCAAACTCTTAACTCTTTTCATGAATAAGCATTAGATTTGGTGATCGGCACTTAGAGAATAATTTAGGGAGCTATCCCTTTCAATCCTAGAGATTAATCTCACTTACAAGTTCCCACAAACTTAAGAGATGATTAAATGTTACATAAAATTGAGGGATCTTCATAGAGTGTCCTAGGGTGTACAATTTTATGACAATAGTTCTAGCATGGCCGGTGGGACAGTTGGTTCTAATTATTTATATGTCAAGGTGAATGCTAGCCTTGACAAGACTAAAGTTGAAGAAGTGTTTCTAATCCAGCATTTAGTGACTCCAAAAGGTGAGAATCTCTAGTTTTAGATCAATTTTTCCACATTATACTTCATGGTCCTCACTAGGTCATCTTCTAGTAGAGTTTTCAATCAATTCCCTCTACTTGAAACTCCTCTTGAAGAATGACACCCTGAACCATTCCTAACTTTTAAAAATCTTGAACAAAAAGGTTTTGAAGAGGAATAAGAAGTGGAAGAGATATGAGATCAAGAGGAAGAATAATATATGGCTATGCAACAACCTTTCCCAACCTTCAACACCCAAAATCCAATTAACCTTCCTGCTTATTATCTTATTCCTCCCAATACTACCAAAAATCTTCCTAGCTTCAATGGAGAGGGTCCTATTACCCCATCTAAGCACATTAGGGACATTTAAAACTTTTTTAACTTCCATAATGTCACTCAAGCCAACATATCCATTATATTTCTTTCCATTTCTCTAAAAGGTAAGGCAATTGATTGGTATATAACTTTGGAAGGTAGTTGTATTACTAATTAGGATGACTTTTGGAATTTTTTAGTGAGTAGGTTTGAGAACAAGAGTGATAAATCTTCATTAATCCACTAGTTGAATGTTAGAAGGAAAGGTACTAATGAATCCATGGGAGATTTTAATGAAAGATTTAAAATAACATGGCATAGGTTTCCACCTATCATGAGGCCTCCTCCAAGTTTCATATTCCCCACATATCTCAAGGCTATTGGTACTGATGTGGAAGTAATGTTGAAATAAATGGGAGGATTTACTTTACCTGAGGCATATGAAATAGCCATCTAAGTTGAGAATAGTTTGATACAAGCTATAAAATTACCTCCAAGAGTCTCCATGCCCTTGTTGTCTCATGGTTCAATTAAAAATACAAGCATAGAATAAGTTCATAATACCAATGTCAAACCTAAAACCACTCACAAGAAGGTGGATAATTCCATAGATAAGGATGATATGATTCATTCTTTGCAATCCCAGCTCAAACAAGCTCAATTTCATGTAAGTTTTCCACCCAATCATCAATACTATCCTTAACAAGGCTATAGAGCTCCACCCCAATACAACTACCAAGGAAGAGGACAAGGTCAACAAGCTTTCAATAGGCAGCCCAATGCCTATAATCCTTATTCTATTCCATCTATAAGGGATATTGTTCCAATCCATACTAATTTGGTTCAAAGATAAGAACATATAGATCATTGGGGTCAGTCTAAAGGTTAATTTGAGTATGATGGTGGAGAAGGTTATCATGATTTGGTGGCACAATAAGGATCCACTCCTTGCCTTACATTAGAATAATAACACCTCATGCAAGTGAACACTCATGGAAAAGGTAACAACCTAGGTACTATTCTCCTAAACTTTCAAAAGGAGGATGACTATGTGCTAAATCAAAGTACATCAGTTACAGCCAACACAAGAGCTAAAAATAGAGATGTGGGAGAGGTTCCCAAATCACATGTGACTCCAAGTGATGCATTTCCAAGGCCACAAGTTATGAATCCTAATGCATCACCTCATACCAGTCACATTCCTTATCAAAGTCAGAATGCAAGCAAGGTTATCAAGATTATAATGCATCAAGTTTAAAAATTTTCACTACCTTCAAGAATGCAAGAAAATTTGAATACTTTCCCTTTAAATATTATTTATTATTTGAAGAATACCAAGACTATCATATCTCTTTGGTAAGTATTGCAAATATCTAGTCAAAAGGAACTCCTACAAGAATAACTTGCTAATATCAATGTAGCCCCTCAATCTCCAAGGTAACATGATGCGGCCCTTGCCAACACACCAAGTCATGTCCTAGATCCCTCCACAAAATCTGAAAAGTGTCTACCCTTATACCTCACACTCATTATAGGAGACAAATTAGTTCAAAATTGCATTATGGATAGTGGGGCTAGTACCACGGTTATGCCTAAGGTGGTTGCATATAAGTTGGGGTTAAATTATGAACCACATAGCAAGGGTGTGTTAAAACTTTATGTAACTCCAACCAAGATGGTGGGATTAGTTGAAGAGTTGAAATTTTATCTACATGATTGTCTATGCTTCCCTATCATGTAAGACATTATGGCGGTAGACCTCCTAGATCACTTTGCTATTTACTTGTCAAGGGAATTCACAGCTGAAATAAGAGGATATCTTTCTACTGATTAGAATTTTCTAAATTTTAAAACAAGGTATGGAACCAAGGTGACCATAAGAACACAACCCTTGTCAAGGTTTCATATTGAAAAATATGTGGAGTCAAGTTTAAATCAGAATTATGTGATTGGTGAAGAATAAGGTTTCATATAAGGTGAAGCATCCTCTCCTTTTGAAGGTATTTCTAAAATTTTCCTTGATGAGTATGGTACTAAAATATATGAGCATGATCCTTATGCATCCATAGAAGATTTTGGTTTGGGGACTTATTGTGTGCATGAGGAAAACACTCCTATACTCCCACTTAAAAATGAAGATCATAAAGTAGAATAAGTATGTCTTACTTTGCCTATTCCTTCTCAAGATGATAAAATACTTGTCCAAGCTTGTATTGAGTCCCATATGGCCAATAATTAGTCCTTTATATCTTATTCTCCACCTATTCCAACTGTTTCTCCTTCAATTCACTCCATTTCTAGTTTCAAAGAATCTCTTATTGGATATCAAGAATAAATGATAGAGATTGACACTAGATATAGTGGTGATCAAGGCATTCCTAGTGTTTGTATTAGGAGCATAAGGTATGGGTTGGAATAAATCAAAAGGGAGTGGATACCTATAGATGAATCTAATTGGTCAAATTATACCTATGAGGTGTTTGAGGTTTGTATCCTAATTTTCAATCTAGAATAGAAATTGAGAGCCCATGAAACCAATCCATCTTGGTAATATCAACATACCCCAAACTCTTTGTCCATTTCCCAAAATGTATCTTCTTGGGAGTATCCTTGAGAAAAACCAAAAGAGGGAAGAGACCATGGTGGAACAAGTCAACTTGTGTGGAGAATATTGTGAAGAAGGAATAGAGGTTTCAAATTGGTTGAATGATGAGAAAGATCTAACCCCTTATGAAAGTGATGATCTTTGTGTTGAAAAGGATGACTTAGAAGAACTTTTTTTTAATCCTGAAGAAGAAATGTTTTCTCTCATTATTATTTTCCATGATGTACATCAATCAAAATATGATTTCTTATGGTAGACATTTGAAGACATATACAATGAATTTGAAATCCAAAAATGGCCTATAATTCCTATAGAACTGACCACAAACCATGATAAGCTAGAAGTTAGAAAATAAGTATGTGTTAAGGAGTATTATCACCAAGAGATTTTGGATTAGGATGGAACAATATATGATGATCTTGGTCTTCTTAAAGATGGTTTGAATATTGATCCTAAAATCACTCATGAAGCTACCTCTACCATCATCAAAGAGGAATTTAAGCAAGAGATATTTCCAAATTTCCATGATACAATACTTCTTGGAGAGTTTGAAGAAGGTATGATGATTAAGAAATAAGATGTGATCTATCAAGGAGACATGAACTTGAAATGATCTATACTATATATGGACATGAAAATTTGATATGAGGAGACAAGAGGGAAATAATGTGAAACATGTTTCCAAAACCAAGAAGACTTCAGCTACTTGGGAGATCCATTTGAGATGACTTCACCAAGTGACATGCCAAGTCAAAGAATAAAGAAAAAACATGAGTCCTCTAGCATCACACCCAAAAGGAAGCATACATGTAATGATCTTTCATCTAATGAGGAGGGAGATTCAAGATACTCCCATTTTTATCTAAGAAGGGAGTATAATCAAGATGAAGGTACATACTAGTTTTTTTTTAGTTATGCTTTGTGTTCCCTAAGTGTTTTGTAGCACAAGTTTATCTTTATTTTGTGTTTTTATTTTGCATTATGTGTGTTATTATTTATTTGGGTGTCTTGTGAAATGTCAATTATCTTTTGGTAAATTTAATATCTATTCCTGTCAATTTGAGTGCTCATATGTGGGACTCCATGCCCAATGGAAGGATTAAGCAATTGGTCTTAGGCATAGTTGGCATGCCACCCTTAGGAATCACCAAGAATGTTGACCAAAATTGACCCTAAGTCAAATTTGGCTCAACCCCTACTATTTTTTAAATTTTAAGAAGATTCACATGTGTCTTATAGGGTGTCATGTTGATATATTATCTTACTCATCCCCTTCATAGTCCTTGTTGAAGTCCACCCTCTTTGTGCTAGGCTAGTCAACTTGAGTCAAAGGTTGGTCAAAGGTAGTAAAAGGGTAAAATTATGTTGAATGTATCTTAAGGTGGCCTTCAATATGTTTACAAGTCATAAATTGGTAATAGGTTTTGTCTCATGTGGAAAAGGGGGCCTTTTGGTCATATTTTATCCCATTTAATGACTTATATGGATTTTCATGCAAGAAAAATTGACACAAATTTGAGTTTCAATTTGGATCATGTTAGGAATAGTTATTTGTCAAGTAAGAAATAGTTATGTTTAGTTGATGGTAGTTTTACCTTAAAAATAGGAGTTTTTAGGCACTTTTACGGACTTCTCAATTCCACTATCAAATTACAACATGGGAAAAGTAACTCTTCACCTTCCATCATAAATTTTAATTCCTATTTTTCAATAATAATGCAAAAAAATTCATCTATGACTTATTTTCCTCCATTTTCATATAGCAAGTAAAGAATGAGCAACTTCATGCACTTAGGATGGGCTGTATAGGTGAAATTGGGAGGATTTATTTTGGGGGTGGATATTTCTCTAATTTCACTTCATTTTCATAACAATAACTTTATTTTTTATTCATCCTGCTTTATGAACAATTAGTTTGATTCTAGGCAGCTTTTTATGCATGTTCAACCATGAGGGGGTCACTATTTGAGCTTGTCTTAGATTTTATTATTTTGGATTGATGGATTTGTGTGTTTTAGGTGTATCCAAATGATTTTAAATATATTTCCATGCTTCTTCTTGTTTTTGAGAGTTCAATTTTTTGAGAAAACCTCTTTTAGGCTTGTAAAATGTCTAGTTTGCATTCATAGTTATCCCAATTGCTTTGAAAATGTTGCCTTCACCTTGGATATGATGTTTTTTATGCTTTTTTATAAGTTATAATAGTATATTTTTTGCATTAAAGTGTTTATATTTTCTCTTGAGGTGTTTTGAAAGCATTCCTTGCATGATTCTTATCATTTCATGACTTCCTCATATATTATAGTCATGAAACTCCACCTATAGGAGCATGTTGATGTCACAAATGTAATTTTGAAGGTTTTAAATGGTACTTAACCTCTTGGTAAAAGTAATTTTCATTTAATATTTTATGGAGGCATGAATGTTCTATAGACTTACAAACTTGGACAATAGGCCCAATTCTACCTAAATAGAAGGAATGATCATCTATAGCCGATGCCATAAGTGTGCCTTCTGGAGGTGTTACAATATATTGGTCAATAAAATTTAAGAGTCATTTATATGTGAAATGTTATATATAAATCTTTATAATGATAGTTTGAAACAGGAAAGTGTCAAATCAATAAATGGGAAGTTGAACTGTGATCAGGTCATATTGGGTTCTATGTCCATAAAAATGGCAAACTAAGGCCTTGAATGTTTTTTAGGACCTCTAAAAATTCACTTTATAGGGTAGTGTTATCTACAAGAAACTAATCAAAATGTTAACCATGCCCTTCATTATGTTATTCTAGGCCATGATATAAAACTAGATTATTATAATGGCTCAAATTATACTTGAAATCTAAGATTCCATGAGAGAAGGTGAAATCTAATGGCTTAAACCCCAATGCATACTCCTATGTCCATACACAGGATTGTAAGGAGTCACCTACAGGTAGAAAGGTCAAAGTTTATGAAATAAGCATGATCATGAATGAGATGAGAAAATTTTATGTTTTGAATTCAATAAAATACATCAAGTACATTAATACCACCATGAACAAGCCTATGCTTGACCTAGAAAACAACCTATAGACCTAAAATGAATGAAAAATAGCCACCTATAGTTGAGCAAATAGTAGAATGAGGATTATGGAATTTGGAGGAGTCCTAGAGAATTTTATGTATATAATAGGTTGAAAATAAAAATATAATAACTTGGGGGTCTAAATTAGTTTCTAAATAAAAAATAAATATCAACTTCATGCCACACTCAGTCTTGGGACTGTCTCGGTCCAAGAGGACAATGAGCAATTGGAAGGCCTAAAAGTGTCAAGATGATAGATAAGATGAATGGTTAAAATTGGAAAAATTATTTGAATCAAAAATTTAATATAAAATGTTTTAAAACCTTGTTCAAAATCTCTAAAGAAAGGAACTCAAAAGGAGATACCTTGTTCACTATCATAGGTAGACAAGGTCATAAGCAAGAGAGGGACATGATGAGAGTTTGGTGCTCAAGGAGGGAAGGAGAGTTTAAAATAATATGATGTGTATTATTTAGGGTAAAATAAAGTAAATTATATGTCAAAAACATCATAAATCCACCCAAGGCCCTTTTCTCATAGCAAAATGGACTTAGTTCGTACAAGCAAGGTAGAGAAAACCTTATTTCAAGAGGTGAGTTTGGGGATTCCAATTAGGAGAGAGGTTTTGAGTGGCTCCATAGGTTCCAAAATCATGATATGAGGGTAATTATAATTAATTAATAACTTGTATGCATCGAATAAGTTTTGAAGGAGCATCTATGAGGAGGTTTGGATAAGACCATGCAAAAAAAAGGTTTCTTGCCCCCTTTTTTGAAGAAATTGGGATGGTTAGAGCCCCTAACCTTGGAATAAATTAAAAAAATTGGTAAATTTGGTAATTATTAAATTTTTAAACTTTTAAAATACTTAATTTTCCTAAATAAATAGGCCTAATACTCTCTATTTTCTCTCAGAGTAGGGGCAGTCCCTTCATGCACAAGAATGGCAATTTTTGGGAAAAGTGAAGAATGGTGAACCAGAGACAAAATGGATTAGTAAATAAGGTTTTAATATTTTTTGGACACATATAATAACATAATAAACATTTATATAATGATTTATATATAAAAAAAGGCACCCTAAAAAACAAGGGTTGTAGTCAAGTGTGAATGAAAGCCTTAGCGCTAGAAACCAATTTGGAGGTCATATGAATTTTCAACCTAATATATTCTTTCCATGTGATAAAATAATTCTTAAATATTTATTTTGGGTGTGTTAAATCCATCAAATTTTAAATATAATTATTTTAAGGTCAAGAAGATCTCAAATATGTAGGTAGACCTATTGGCAAGGTCTAGGTCCAAAATCAAACAAGGGTAAGTTTTCATTTAAAGAATTTGGAAATATGTTATAATGGTTGGAAGAATTTTTGATGGTATATAAAGAGTTTTTTCAACCCTTTTTTTGTAAATAAAGTCTCCAGGAAGCTAGTTTTGGCTTAAGATGCATTCAGACCCCACCAGGAAGCAAAAAATAAGCTTGAATGCCATCTTTAAGTACTTAGAACTTCCACTAAGATTTGCATGGGACATTGAGACATTAAATCAATTTGAATGAGTTAATTTATGATCCATAAGTGTAATTTTATCTAAATTAAAATGTGCCATTTATATGAATGAATGTTAAGAATGAAAACAACTTCAAAACCTTTGCAAACCCTCTATAGTGACCTAATTGGGAAGATGAGGTAATTTGAGTATCTATATGGATGAATTTGACCATGAGTGATGAAGGTAAGTTTTTTAAAACTCAATGAGGACCATATCCATGGGATTTTATTGTATAGACTTGTATGAAAAAGATGAAAATAGGGATTATTTTGACCATTTTTTATGTTGTGTAGGTATGGTGAACTTTCAAGAGGCCAAATCACTTTTGGAGGAAATATTAAGACTTTTTATAAGTCTTAATAGTCATTTGATAAAGTTTATAATCTCAAAATTTTGCGTAATAATTCTCCCATTTTAGCCAGCCTAGTGAACTAGCTAGAGAGGACTTGGAGAAAATAGTGAATCTTCATTTTGGGAGCCTTTTAAGGGAAATTTATTGTAAATTATGGTACTAAAAATAATTAAACATGTAATTCCTATTATGTTATGGATAAAATTGTAACTTTTTATAGCTTGAAGGTGAAAAGTGTGAGAGGTGAAGGAAAAAAGGCTATTTTGAGACTACCAAGTATGATTATGGATGGCCAAAGTGATAAGAAGGGTTAGGATGTTCCCCAATGCATGTGAGGGATTCTTATTAACTCATCTTACTTAGATTCATCATCAAACTTGATTATTTGTAGAGTTAGGATAGTTTTGTAAGGCTAATCATGAGGGGTAGTTTTATATGCACAGAAAAGGAGTTTCTTGACTATTTGTAGGTCTTGGATGATTTGAAATGACATTTTTAACTATTTAAATTATATGTATCACCCCATACATAACTCTCATACATTTTTAACTAATCTTCACATTAGTGACACATGTCTGTGTGGCTCTTCAAATTCTCTTCTCATTCTCTCTTCCTCAAAGTTTTATAATGGAGCCATTTTGGCCATTATAAAGGAGACCACATTTGGTATGGTAAAACCCTACTAAAGTGACATTAAATTTTCCTTTTCAAAATTTAATACAAGTCTAATTTTAAGTTTTTAACATTTTTTCTAAGTGTGTGAGTGATGTATAGTGGAGCTAAGTGATAGTATCATCCTTACTCCCTTTATCCTTCATGTTTAAGTAAGAGTTCTGATGTTAACAGGTCATGTGAGTGTGTTGAATATACTAATATCTCTTTCAAGTATGAAATTTTATCTATGGTGTGCACTCTACCCCCTAGGTCAAGTATCTTGTTGATTGTCCCAAGCATATTACCTTCACATTGAAACACTATGTTAGGATCTCTCATTGCATAGAATTCGTCTTGGAAAGCATTTTTTAAGTAAAAGTATGATAGTTCATGGGATATATCTTGGTGGATCACCTCTCAAGTATAGTTTTCATTTTATGTAAACTCTTAACTCTTTTCATGAATAAGCATTAGATTAGGTGATATGCACTTAGAGAAGAATTTAGGGAGATAGCCATTTAAATCCTAGAGATTCATCTCTCTTAAAAGTTCCCAAAAACTTGAGATATTATTCAATGTTACATAAAATTAAGGGAGATTCATATAGTGTCTTAGGGTGCACAATTTGATGACAATAGGTAATAAAAGCTAAAATATAAAGAGGTGATACACCCAGAATAGAGTGAGCACTCCTACTATTGTAAACACAATAAAAACCTTTGAGGATAGGAAAAAATCACATAGATTCTTATAAGGATACTATAAGTGTATAAGTGTTTTACATAGACGTGAAAGAATGCAACACAACATTGAGAGGGATGACAAATAGTCCACACATAGTATCAACATAGACTCAAGTGTGCACAAAATATGACCTCCAAGTGAGTTTCAAGTTTGATGAGGAGGTGATGAGAATGGAAAATGATGAGAAGGGAAAACATTACCCATATTCAAGGATCAACAAACACAAATAACACACATATCATCATAATAATAGAAGGAGGTGAACTTAATTCTGATTGGTCTATAATGTTTAGGCAATATAAGTGCTCATAGAGGGAAAATTTTAGTAGCATAATTTTGTTATAAATGTGTTGACCCTTTTGTGACAAACTAGGATTTTATAGTAAACAAGCCTATTTTATAATAAATTCACCACTTGGGGCATGGGTGTATATTTAAATTATTTTGTGATGTTATGGCCATGCCTCTTGAAGTTTATTTAGTGATTAGGTCTAAAGTTGGTGGTGGGATCCTTTCTAGATACATGTGCATCAGGGAATAGATGACTTCCCTGATAGGGTTAGAGGGTGACATGAACTCATGTCTAGATGTCTAATAGCCACTTTTGCATTTACTTACTTCTAATAGAGCCTCAAGCTTCACTCAAATACTTCTCCAACTACCTCTTTATGCATTATTGCCACTTGGAAACCACTGTGCATGATCCCTTTTCATCTTTCCACATCATTACTATGTGTGGTGTAAGACTTTACACATGCTTATTTCTTTTCATACTTTATACACACTAAACTATGCATGCACCCTTATTTTAGAAGTAATCCTATACCAAAGTGCATGCAAGAGTATTATAAAGCCATGAATATCTGGAAGGGGTAGCATGCATCTAGAAACACACCTTGCAATGATTAAGGGTGTAGATGTAGGATCCTACGTATGGGTGTGGAACTACATTATATAGGCATGGGGTAGTCTTTGCATAAGATTTCACACAAAGATTGAATGTCTAAGTGCATCCTTCCTAATTTTTAACCTCTTCTTAAGCACTTTGTTTACTTGGTCATCAAGAATCTATGGCCTTGTACACTTGAACCTGTGCACCCCTTGAATTATGTGATGAAGGATTTTACACACTGGCATGTATCAAATACTTCTAATGGGTGTGAATCATCATTTCATTATTTCACACACTTTTACTTGACTAGGTTGGGTGTGGGTGTAGCTAAGGAATACCTATGCATGCTTTTCTTGATTGCTTGGGACATCATAAGTGCACTACTCTTCTATAAGGTCTTAATTAGTCCTACATAATCTATGGGTGAGTTAGAATTTCAACACTTCTAGTGACATCTATGGGTCTCTTGCTTGCTAAATGAGAATCTAGTGACCTTAAGTGATCCATTAATCATGGTGTCATAGAAGCATCTAAAACTCCTCACATTTTGAAAATGTAAGACAACTACAACCTACTTGGCCTTGCACTTGAGCCAATATTTTAAAATTGAAAGCACACCTCAGTAAATGAGGAAGGGAAAACAACACAAACTATACCATAGGCACTTAGAATAAGGAAAACACGTAACTAAAAATGTGTTCACAATGTACTTAAGAAAAAATAACAAAACTTACTCTAATATATATAAGGTTGCAACTTACAAGTACTTCCCTCTTGGATTAAAAGGAAAGGTTCTCGGATCATTCCTTTCATGAAGAGGAACATGATGAAAGATACTCTAATTTTGAAACATTATGCTTGATGAATCATGCCTCTCATGAGGTTTAATTGGAATAAACATGTCCCTAATGTATAATTACTCTTGAGATGACTCAAAAATGATCCCATGATGATCCTCAATTTGAAAAATGTCTAGGGAAAAGGTCTCAATGATTTTGGAGAGTGACTATTATCTCTCCACTTGGTATCTCTTCAAAGTTAAGAGAGTATTCCAATGTATCTATGACTAAAAACTTGGTCCTCAAGAGCTCATTAGGCTCATACTTTATCTTGGTGGCCATTCGATCAAATTCTTGTCTTGGGAGTAAAATTTAGGTGTCCAAGTTTGCATGAAAGGACTCTAAATCATCCAAAAATCTAGCCTCCTCTTGGTCATTTGAGATAATTCCAACCTTAACATCATTCTTATCCTATACTATTGTAACCAATTGAAAGCTTGAAGTCACCATTAGTGTTTTTGTACATTCCTCCAAAGGTTGATTAGATAGAGCAAACAACAAAAATCTTCACTCAATGAACAACATGGTCCCACCAAGTGTCTCAAAAACTATTATAATTTGAAACATGCACCCATAGATGATTTATTGTGTGGGGGTGATTTGCAATGGGGTGCTTAGTATGAAGGTATTTCATAAGGCATAAAATTCTATAGCACTGGGCACAAAATTATTATCACTTAGAAATGTATGCAACCATTGGATGTCTTGTCATAATGATGGAATTTTCCCAAGACATTGGACCTTTGTACTCCTTTGGATGAGCCTCTAGAGTAGGTTGGATTCCTTATATTCTAGGTACATTGGTTTAAGACTAGTACACATACCTAAAAATTACAAAGGTAATCTACTGCTAATCTAAAGCTAAGATCTTTGAGGAAAAGAGAGGGAGAAGGTAAGAAATGATGAAATATAAAGAGGTGATGCACCCTAAATAGAGTGAGTACTCCTAATACCTTAAACACAATATACACCTTTGAGGATAAGATAATATCACATAGCTTCCACCAAGGATACTCCAAGTGCATAAGTGTTTCACATAGAGCCACAAAAATGTAGTGTAATACTAAGAGGGATGAAAAATGATCTATAGATAGTATCAACATAGACTTGAGTGTGCACAAAAGATGACCTACAAGTGAGTTCCAAGTTTAATGAGGAAGTGTTAGGAATGGACAATGATGAGAGGGGCAAACATTACCCATATTCAAATATCAATAAATTCAAATAGTACATAGATCATCAAAATAACAAAAGGAGGTGAACTTAATTCTCATTAGTTTGTAAGATATAATGAATACAAGTGCTCATGGAAGGCAAATTTCAATAGCGTAAGGTTGATAGAAATGTGATAACCATTTTACAAGTGAAGAACTAGGATTTTATAGCGAATAAGCCTATTTTAAAATAAATGAACTATTTAGGGTGTTAGGTGTATCTTAAAATTCTTTTGCAATGATATGGCCATGCCTCTTAAAGTTTTTTCAATGATTGGGTCTAGAATTTGTGGTGGGATCCTTTCTAGATATGTGTGCATTAAGGAATGGGATAATTCCTTGATAATGTTAGAGGGTGGCATGAACTTGTGTCTAGATGTATAAAAACCAATTTTTCATTTAATTTTGTTTGACAAGGCCTCGAGCTTCATTCAACTACTTCTCTAATAACCTCTTTATACCCTATTTCCACTTGGCAATCACTATGCAGGATCCCTTTTTGGCTTACCACATCGTTACTATGTGAGATGGAAGAATTGGAACATGATTCTTTATTTTCATACTTCATTCACACTAAAATATGTGTGTGCCCTTGTTTTGGAAGTAATCCCATACCAAAGTGTACACAAAAGTATTAAAAATATATGAATCTCTAGAAGGGGTAGTGCACAGCTTGATATCACACCTTATGATGCTCAAGGGTGTAGATGTAGGATCCTATGCATGGGGTAGTCTTTGTATAATAGTACACATAAATACTAAATGTCTTAGGTGTATCTTTCCTAATTTATAACTACTTCTTAATCACTTTGTTTACTTGGTCATCAAAAATTTATGGCCCTATGCACTTGAACATGTGCAACCCTTTAATTATGCACTAAAGGATCTTACACACTGGTACACATCAAATACATATAATGGCTGTGAGTCATCATTTCATTATTGCACAGAACTACACTTTACTAGGTTGGGCATGAGCATAGATTGGGATTGCATGTACACACTTTGCTTGAGTGTCTAGGACCTCATAAGTGTGATACTCTTCTATAGGGTCTTGATGAGTCCTACACAAGCTAGAGGTGACTTATAAAGTCAAAAAAAAACCTATTAATGATAAAATCATATGGTGATGTAGCCATAGAGTTGGTAAAAGGAATGCAATAGAGAAAAATTGAATTAAAACAAAAACATAAGGCCACATTACCAAAGGAGATAATAACCAAGGTAAAATGGGTTGTTGAGGTCATGTTTGATACCCTAAATAATTTATCTCAATAAAAATTAAAATGGGATGAATTCTATAATAGGATTATCAAGGTAGAGGGCACTTATAAAGTATATGATAACAAACTAATCAACTTGGTCAAGTTGATTAGAATGAATTTTTTTGAAGATTTAAACTTGATCCCCTTAGAAGATTTGAGCATTGTTCAATCTTATATAGTTAGAAGAAGGAAATATTTGAACCATTAGATTGATGACATGAGATCCTTAGTCTAGTCTCTTACCCATCTGGGTGATAAATTTATAACTTTGCTTAAAGATGTTGAGATCACACACCTTGTGAACAAGGATGGTTCCTTATCAACAAGGATGCCTTTAGATCCCAGTTGTAAAACTTCATCATCAATTTCAAAAAGCACACCATAGCTATAGGTGTGACCTTTAGGTAGGATATGGTATACTTGACAACATCTACCAATCAAATAATATAAAAGGTAGTGGCTAGCAATAAGGTTATAGGGCCTCTCTTGAAAAAACACGATACAATGTCTAGTCTCACCATCAAATTATTGAAAGAACCTATTATATATTTATAGTTAATTGACAGTGATTATAATAAATTATTTGAGGCATGGAAAGGGTAGATATAAGCTAAGAAATAGAAAAAAAATAGGCCATATATGGTCATAATAGGAGCTTCTTCCTCTTTGGCTCCTCTTAGAATTTATCCTTCTTTGGCTACATTGGGAGCTTCTTCATCATCCAC